>JASSKH010000002.1:5006447-5136447 GCA_031763025.1 Macrocystis pyrifera | reverse complement strand
AATAGACAAGAGGCCCTTGATGCGCGAGCAAGACTAATGTGATATACCAGGTATAGAACTACTTATAGATATCTCAACCTCGGAGCGTGCTCGGTTGGTACATCCCTGGCCTCTCAGAGCTCCCACTTGGGAATCGCCTCGGTTTATTACTTGCCGGACCGTTCCAGCAAGTCTTTGTTTTCTCCATTTCTCGTCGTACTTTCAGTCCTTCTTTCCTTTTTTCTTCTTTCGTTTCGTGTGCGTGCGTGTACTCCGAGCACGGTTGCGCGGGCGAACCCGGCACCGTCGCGGGTGTCAGCGGATGCCGGCGAGTAGAGGGGGAGTTGCAAGGAGCGCGGTCGCCGCTTTCGTCCCTAGGCGTCGCGTGTGCCTCGAGGCACGAGGGATTCATCAATAGGCTCTGTCTGGCCTCCATTTGTGATTTTGGATAGAGTACGTACGAGTATTTAAGGATCGTTCGGGATTGTAAGATAATATTCAAGCGGTGCTTATTTTTGCGACCGGGCTGAGAGTCACAAGAGGGAGGTACCCCGAATGAGCACCAACATTGTCGAGCTTGAGTCGAGGTCCACGGTGAGCACCGGGCTTCACGCGAGGCGGGCGACGGGGCTCACTGTTGAAGAGAGGGAGGGAAGCTTTACCCGAACTGAATCGGTGGCGACATGGTCGCGAGAGGGGCGGGCGGCGTACGAGGCTGAGAGAGAAGCTCTGCTATAAGATTTTTCCTTTTTTACATTTTTTTCTTTTTTTGACTGGTGTAAGGTGTTCCACTCAAGTAGTAAATTATTACACGAAAGGGGACGGGGATTTTATTTCTTTTAGACATTTTCGGTTTCATTTTCATTGTTTTTGCTGTGTTGCTGTGCCGTTCTGTGCTTTATCTTTCGTACATACGACGAGTACACAGACACAGAGCATATCGAAAGAAGAAATAAGTACCCTACCTGGGGCATGTACGTATGTACGACGTGTGAGCGAGAGTAACGGAAAACCGCCCGCGATGCGAAGCATATGTGGCGTCCGAGCTGTTTTCTCCTGAAGGATGGCGGCGGGACTCTTGGCATTATCAAGTCGCCAGTTTGCAGCTAACTACAGGGGCCATAAAAAAAAACAATATTCATTTCAATCATGGACCTCTGTCCGCTTCGCATATACATTGATGTTTCCTTCCTGAGCGAGCGTAGCGGGCGGCGCAGGCCGCCCGCGGAGCGAAGCGCCTTGTATATATATATATTGTAGTATGGTGGAAGGAGGAGAATGGGGGAATAGGGCCCGGGGGCGGACTCCTTTGTTGCTTACCTTGTTGATAGAATAGTTATTTGACCATTGACCACGCACCCTTATCGAGACGGAGCAGGAAGGGGGGGGGGGGGGGTCTCGCAACGACATCTAATCGGTGAAGCCAGACCCGTTCGCTGCTGCCCAAGCGCCACCGTGTCCGGAACTGAAGGGACCGCACGTGCGGGGTGTCAAGCAGAATCAATTCGTTGAAAACGGCGGTCTTTGCATTTCCGAGCATGGGGTGGTCGTGATAAATAGAGACGCTTGCGTGAAGAAGGAGTGCGAGGCGGCAAACTCTAATTTGAAACTGTGCGAAACGAACCCCCCATTGTGTTAAACTAAGAAGAGAAGCAACGGGAAGAAACAAAACATATGTATTATCGCACGCAAGCTACACGGCAGCATACCAGACACCAGGTAGGTAATACGGACAACTCTGCAGTGACTATAAACAATAAAACTGAACCACGATCTGGATTTGTTATTCCAGGTTTGTCGTGGTCTACACTAAATTCAGTATAGACATGTCACTCGTGAACATCTGATCAATAAATCAATATCCCGGTTCTTGTTTCAGTTGATTATTGATTGACGCCGTCTGTTCATGTTCGGTTTCTCCGCAAAAATCTTGTGCGATGATTTATTCTCTCTTTATTTGAGTGTTTTTTTTAATGGGTTTTCAGTAGTCGGTCGGGTTTGCTGCGAGGATTTATGAGAGCCTACCCTGCCTGAGATCGTTGCTGATACTTCTGCTGTGTGGATGTGGACACGATCATCGTCATCCCGTCCCACTGCGGACTCCTTGGATAGCGTCTTGCGAAGTACGGCGGTCACAAAGAGCGGCGACATGTTAACGTGCGGAGCCATCTCCCCGCACGTGAGCATGTACGAGTAGAAACGCAGGAATGCTTTGTTATCAGTATTCTGCATAGTCCGTGTCTTATTAAAAAAAAAAAAAGTGAAAAGCACCTAATTTTTGCTAGGAGGGAAAGCGATCCAGGAAATTTTTCCGCAACACAAGCCACGACGACGAGAACAAAACACCAGCGACATCACCAGCCCCAGCCCCAGCCCCAGCCCCAGCCCCAACACCAACACCAACACCAACACCAACACTCACCAATGTCGGTAGGAGCAACACCAGGAGCAACGACCTCTCCCCTATCACAACGACACGAAACGGTACAACTTTCGTCTCCTCTTCCGTCTTGCAGGATAGTGGACGTTGTAGCATTCGCTCTGACACCGCACACAGCAGTAGTAATGAACATGTAGCACGAAAGGTCGCATAAAAATGGGGACAACGACAGCAGCAGCAGCAGCAGCAGCAGCAGCAGCAGCAGGTGGTGGCGTGGGGTACAATAGCTACGCTCGGGGAGTGTAAACGCGAGCCGGACGTGGGGACGGGAGCTACAACACTGGCCGGGATACGTCCGCCGTCTTTAGTTTCCATGGGGTTATTCATATATTTGTGTGGTGTTGTTCATGTGAGTGCATTCCGTCAAAGGATGATGCCACACAGAAGTAGTAGCACGCCAACAAGCTTGGGAAAATTAACAAAAAGTGAGACCACCACTCGCCGCGTGTCGACACGCCCATGAACATGGTTTAGGCGCAAGCAACACGCGCTTCATTCACTACTTGTCCAACCTTGTTCTGCTGACACTCACTGCTGCTCCTGCTGCTGCTGCTGCTGCGGATCCAGGTGCTGCGCGTGTGGCGTTGTCTCGCGAGTCGGTAGCGTCAGAATTTTCGAGTATAAGGAAAGAGAGGAAGAAAAAAAAGGAGGTGTGTGCGGTTGTACGAGTTGTGTCGGTGTGGGGGGTGGGATTGACCTACCTGAGACAGAATGAGGCCATTGCGGCACAATTGGCGCGTCGGTCGGCAAAATATTGTGTGGGCTGTGCGTACCTGAACTTGGTGTGGAGTTTACCGCAAGTAAGTACTGCCGTATGCGTACATTTTGGGAGGATCTGTTTTTTCGTTATTTTTACTTCTTTGGCAATCCGCCTCATGTGTCGGTTGCGATATGTTACGTACTTCCCAACCATTGTGGCACAGAGTAAATAAATGATGAGAATAATAATAATACCTTGCTTGATTGTTGAATGGATCGACGATTATGCCGCATTTTGCTCTCGTACTACTTGTACCGACACGCTCGCAAACCGCAACCGGCCCCACACCCCAAAACAGAAGAAAAGAAAACATATTTCGCCCCTCCCTCCCTCTTGCTTATTTCCTTTTCACGTCTTGCCGAACTAAGGGCCGTTCCTAACGAACCGAAAAAAAATCACGATTCGTGATTTTCAGGCATGCCAAAAGATCACGATCCGTGACATTTCAGTTCTAACGAAAAAAGCCGAAAAAACGTCGCGTTTCGTGATATTTTCAAATAGTTAAAGTCTGATATTTCAAACCCAACGTTTTTTGGGGGTGTGGAGCAAACTCTCGAGAGTGGGGCACGGCCAGGCCGGGCTGGGCCGTCCGCACCTGGCCCAGCCCGTGACATATTCGAATTGCGGGCCGAAGCCTGACCCAGCCTGCGAGATTCCAACTTCACCGGCCGTCGGCCAAGCTCGTTTCGCGAGATTCCATCTCGCAGGCGGTCGGCCCGGCCTGGCCTGTGACATCCCCAGGTCATTTTCGCGTTTGTCTTCCAGCAGTGGCTCCTCCTCCTGGAAATTTCGAGGCCACAACCTCCTCGTTAGCCCGCGCCCAGCGGTGTCTTTGGGTAGCCGCCCGTTGCCCACAAGCGGCGTACGAAGCAAAGTCTGCCATGCCCCTACGCCGACCATCGGATACCGTTGGTGCACGTGGGTTGCGTAGTGCCTTGATCAGGCGTATTTTGAGACACGACAAATGTCACCAATCATGATTTTGTTTTTTTTAGGGAAAAGCTAAAAAAATTGGCGTCATGAATCGTGATTTTTTTTGTCGTGATTCACGACAAAAAAATCACGATTCACGACAAAAATCTCACGAATCGTGATTTTTTTTGTTCGTTAGGAGTGGCCCTAACTGTGCGTGGGCTCCTGTACCGACCTACGGGACAATACCATACAACCAAGCACAACGGCAGCGGCAGAGCAGAAACACATATACTTCGCTTCTGACGACATCGGCCTCTTCGTTCTCCGCGCATAGACGACCAGGGGTCTAACTCTTCCAAGGCGGGCAAGTCTTCAGATCTGTTGTTGTTGGTGATGATGGTCTTGATCCAATATGTTCTACAATAATAATAATTACAAGGTTCCCCTCCGGGAGGTGCCGTATTAATAGGGGAGTGTATGGCGCAAGAGCGAAAGAATAATAATCGTATGAAACCCTGCACACTTTTTTAGAAGTAGCACCTGCACCCACCCATCATTTTAACGTGAAGAACACACACATCGTATTTTTGAGGACAGACTATGTTATACTGCTGTTCGCGGAATTAGTGTGGGATCATTAAAGGGTATCGGTAAGTTGAGATATATTGATCCAGCTGACTCGCGGCGATTAATTCGTAAGTACATAAAAGTTGCGCGAGGTCGAGGTTGCGCCATAGTACTTTGTGACCGGCTGAGTAATAAGGTGCAGCATATACATACATACTACAGGTACTACAATATATATGTTCCCCCAAAATAAATGTTTCTTGGTGCTCAGGGTATAATATCAAGGTTTCACACAGGTAAATGCTCGAGAACAAATCGTAGTCCGAGTACTGAGAGTATTGGAATACAGGCGGCAAAACTACTGCGAGTACTGAGAAAAGGCCTAAATACTGAGAGTAATGAGAGTGTGAGCAGTACCGAACCCCGAGAATACAGGTCGCTTGAAGTATGTACCCGCAGTAATATCGAAACACGACACAAATACTTGGGGTAAAGGCAATATATGCGCACAGTACAGAACCTCGAGATACTGAGAGCATTCACAGCAGTCATGCATAATGTTATATCGAAATACTGGCAGACTGCTTTGAGTGCTCAAGTTGTCTCCAGCGAAAGTAGTTTGCTCCAACTCCCACTCGTCTGGGACTATCTGGGTGTGTTTTGTGCCGAACGCTGGGCCTGAGACTTGTCGACACGGCGCACAAACGGTTGAAGTATACTTCACATACTCGAAGTATACTGGGCATATTGAGGGTATTTCATTACTGCGAGTACTGAGTCTCGCAGAAGAAGCAGCAGTACGCACACTACCAATGGACGAAATACTGCTGTAGACTAGTACTTACTGGTATACTTGTAGTACCCGCCGTACAGAACCCCGAGATACTTGAAGCACAACAGGCGGTATCCATGCCAGCAGCAGTAGCGAACCCCGCATTAGTGCGAGCGCGAAGCGAACCCCGCATTAATGCGAGCCCGAAGAAATTATACGCGGTAGTATCTACAGAACCTCAAAATACTGCGAGTACTCAGTATCTCGAGTACAAAAACCCCGAAATACTGCGAGTGTCCGAAGTACCTACGGTAATAGCAGCAGTATTTTCTCGAACGTACCTTGCTTTATAA
The DNA here is from genome assembly GCA_031763025.1 of Macrocystis pyrifera. Lineage (NCBI taxonomy): Eukaryota > Phaeophyceae > Laminariales > Laminariaceae > Macrocystis > Macrocystis pyrifera. The sequence goes on along the minus strand of JASSKH010000002.1, from coordinate 5,130,661 downwards.
ACTCCCGATTATTCGGAGTAGCTGTGAAATGTTGAGGTATGAACGCACGCCACACGCAAGCGCGCCGCCCAAACTCTTTAATTTGGGCTAAAACACACAAGTAGCATGTACTCTGTCACATTATACGTTCAGAAAAGCAAGGTGTGGACGAATGTATTATTATTACTACTGCTGTAGTACTCTGTTGTAGTTCTGTGGTACAAAAATAGTCAAAAGTGAGATTAAGAAAAAAGAACGGGGATGGTGCGAGTCGAACCTCGGAAACGAAAATGTTATCCAGCAAGTGCAGTTTAAACCTATACGCTAGAACAGCGCTCGTACAACTGGCATGTCGTGTTTTTTACGCAATCTAAAACACTTTGCACGATCTTCTACAGCAGTAGAGTAGCTTTTACAGGTACGACAGCATATTCAGCAGTACTGCTGTAAAATGCAACGCGAGGAACGTACGTGTACTGATCCCCTTTCAGCTGGCTCTAGGATCTATCGATCAGCAATGTAGGACACACTGCAATCAGAACTACTGTATGTGTATGTACCGCTGTAAGTATATTACGAACGCTGCAGCTGTACGAACGAGCCGCAATACGATCATCCATACGCGCAAGGTGTGCTCACTGCTGCTGCTGGGCAGCAGGGTTGGTTGTGGTGCTGTAGGAAGCTGGAGGTAAGCACGCTCTGTGCACTGCTGTGGGTATTGTTCTCTAGGCGGTGGTCCGTGCTCCGTCAACAACCCATAAAAAATGTATGATGAGCCGGGGGGAGAAAACAGAGAGCATGGCAATGTACCGATATACGTACGTACAAAATAAGGCCTCTTGACTGAAACCAGGGAAATCGTCTTATCCACTCCCGCCGAAAAAAAAAATCTAAGCGCCTGCCACGCGCTTCAGAGTGCACGGATCGCGCCGAGACCTAGACCAAGTGCTCGTGCGAAGAGAAAAGTTGGCAAAAGTGCGAAAATTTGACAAATATACGTATATTTGTCAAATTTTCGCACTTTTGCCAACTATATTATATACGTATATTTGTCAAATTTTCGCACTTTTGCCAACTTTTCTCTTCGCACGAGCACTTTTAGGCAAAACAGTACGTACACGGACACGGGAAGCCCTGCTGGACACATTGGTCTAGGTCTCGGCGCGATCCGTGCACTCTGAAGCGCGTGGCAGGCGTTTAAATATTTTTTTCCGGCGGGAGTGGATAAGACGATTTCCCTGGTTTCAGTCAAGAGGCCTTATTTTGTACGTACGTATCGGTACATTGTCATGCTCTCTTTTTTCTCCCCCTGCTCTCATCATGAGCTGTGAGCACACAGCTCACAGGCATATACCAGGTACACAACACACAACAGACAACATGCACAGATCCCATCGTTCCAACGCTGCCGCCCACACGCCGTGCGTGTTCGACACAACCATATGCGCAGTGTTGCTGTGGTTTTGGTTGTGTCTCTGTCGGAGCCTGTCGTCCGCATTCCATCGTCTGCCATATATTTTTTTATCCGTATGTACCCAGCATGGACGTACAAAAATTGTCCCATACGACATACATTTTTTTTGGGTTGTTGCACGGAACACGGACCACCACCTAGAGATCACAGGTGGACACTCTGCTGTGCCCTGTGAACACCCTGCCAGGGTCGACACCCTGTGGAGACCCTGTGAGGACCTCGCCTGAGGTCTCGAACCCTCTTGAGGTTATGTGGTAGCACCCTGTCAGGGTAAGAACCCTGTACAGGGTACTGCGAACAGACCTTGCACAGGGTAAAGACCTCGGCAAGGTACTGGGTACAAACCCTGTACAGCTTAGCCACCCTGTACAGGGTCAATCATACACACCCTGTGCAGGTTAAGACCCTGCCAGGGTGTTCTTGTCTAACCTCACAAGGTCGAGCACATGGTCGACACCCCTGTACAGGGTCAATCATATACACCCTGTGCAGGTTAAGACCCTGCCAGGGTGTTCTTGTCTAACCTCACAAGGTCGAGCACATGGTCGACACCCTGTACAGGGTCAATCATATACACCCTGTGCAGGTTAAGACCCTGCCAGGGTCTTCTTGTCTAACCTCACAAGGTCGAGCACATGGTCGACACCCTGTACAGGGTCAATCATATACACCCTGTGCAGGTTAAGACCCTGCCAGGGTCTTCTTGTCTAACCTCACAAGGTCGAGAACATGGTCGACACCCTGTACAGGGTCAATCATACACACCCTGTGCAGGTTAAGACCCTGCCAGGGTGTTCTTGTCTAACCTCACAAGGTCGAGCACATGGTCGACACCCTGTACAGGGTCAATCATACACACCCTATGCAGGTTAAGACCCTGTCGGGGTCGTCTTGTCGAACCTCGCAAGGTCGGGCACATGGTCGACACCCTGTACAGGGTCAATCGTACACACCCTGTGCAGGTTACGACCCTGCCAGGGTCGTGTTGTCTAACCTCGCAAGGTCGGGCACATGGTCGACACCCTGTACAGGGTCAATCATACACACCCTGTGCAGGTTACGACCCTGCCAGGGTCGTGTTGTCTAACCTCACAAGGTCGAGCACATGGTCGCCACCCTGTACAGGGTCATTCATACACACCTTGTGTTGGTTACGACCCTGCCAGGGTCGTGTTGTCTAACCTCACAAGGTCGAGCACATGGTCGCCACCCTGTACAGGGTCATTCATACACACCTTGTGCTGGTTACGACCCTGCCAGGGTCGTGTTGTCTAACCTCACAAGGTCTACACCCTGTGAAGGATCCATATTGCATACCCTGTGCAGGTAAATACCCTTCCAGGGTCGTATTGCCTATCCTTCACAGGGTTGACACCCGGTGCAGTTTCGATCTTGAACACCCTGTCTAGGTTAAGGCGTGGCAGGGTGTTGTGACAAGGGACCTAGTACCAGGTGGACAGACACCACACCCTTTTGGGGGGCTTATTTTCTTGCCTAGGCATCGACTCCCTCCACGGAGTCCATGATCTATACCCTGTCCTGCATAATGGTGTACCACCATCGCAACAATAAATTTTTATGTCATGTTTCGTATATTACACACAGGCACGATCACACTCATGTTTGCTACAACATTGCTTGCTTTAGCTGCCTTTAACATAGCCTTCCGGAACGAATGACCACGAACAGCCTCGTTCCGTTCCGCTCGTTCCAATGCTCTTTGGAGAGAGTTAAAACACGTCCTGAGTCCATGCAGAATCCTGGGCCTCGCCAGCCAAATCAGTACGAACGGTATATTTTGCACATGCCAGAGCACATTGGTGTCCACATCCATCTTCGGTGGTGTCCATCAACATCAAATAAGATCCTATATGTTCCGGTTCGGTCGGGCCGTTCGGTCCTCCCAAACAAGAAAAAGGGGTGCAGCTAGAGCCTGGTATCAGTACAGGGCTACCCTATATATACCCCCTATACGATATGATATTTCCATAGTACTTAGTCATGTTTTTTTTCGCCGGAACGTGCGATATATATCATATCGTATTACCAGGTACATCGCTATATATAGGGACTTTCAGCACGATGTGACTAAAAGGTGATATGATATTTGGTATATGATATGTACGTCCGCTATGAAGGGATATATCGGCCTATATAAGGTGATGTAAGATGATATATCGGCCTATATGAAGTGAAATACGTGATACAGCTATCCGATATGTGTCATAGTATGACCACTTGCTGTCTTGACGATATATCTTGCGTCTTTCGGGCGTACATTTTATGCGGAATATACGTGCAGCATATTATACCTGGTACGTATGTACTATAGTATACGAGTACGAAGCGTGACGCACACACAAGAGGGGACGTACCAGGGCCGGTGCCTGCTACTGCTATCCTGTCGTGCGGGTTTGATCCGCGATGAGCGAGTCGAACGCGCCACATCGCCTGCGGCCACAGGCAAGCCACAGCTACAGCAGTCGCCTTCGACATCTCGTCAAATGCCGCCACACATCTACATGCAATATATCCTCGCGGAGAAAGGGTTGCTATATCATCATTCATGCTTTTGGTGTGCTTTGTAGTACGTAGCCAGCACAGATCGCCAAGTACCGAGCCAGTGCCTTACCATCAGTGTGGCACAGGCCCCAACCACCAGCAAGTACCGATGTGACACGGCGGTGACGTACAGATATATATAGGTGATAATATCACACGAAATCACGATATATATAGGGCAGATATAAAGTGACATATCACAATATACAAGGTACATGATATATATCGTTATATATACGATATTGCACTATATATATGGATATATGACGTGATATCATCATATACCCTGCATATAGATATACTTATAGATATCTCAATCTCTGAGCGTGCTCGGTTGGTACATCCCTGGCCTCTCAGAGCTCTCCCACTTGGGAATCGCCTCCGTTTATTACTTGCCGGACCGTTCCAGCGGGTCTTTGTTTTCTCCATTGCTCGTCGCACTTTCAGTCCTTCTTTCATTTTTTCTTATTTCGTTTCGTGTGCGTGCGTGTACTCCGAGCACGGTTGCGCGGGCGAACCCGGCACCGTCGCGGGTGTCAGCGGATGCTGGTGGATAGAGGGGGTGTTGCAAGGAGCGCGGTCGCCGCTTTCGTGCCTAGGCGTCGAGTGTGCCTCGAGACACGAGGGATGCATCAATAGGCTCTGTCTGGCCTCCATTTATGATTTTGGATAGAGTACGTACGAGTATTTAAGGATCGTTCGAGATTGTAAGATAGTATTCAAGCAGTGCTTATTTTTGCGATCGGGCTGAGAGTCACAAGAGGGAGGTACCCCGAATGAGCACCAACATTGTCGAGCTTGAGTCGAGGTCCACGGTGAGCACCGGGCTTCACGCGAGGCGGGCGACGGGGCTCACTGTGGAAGAGAGGGAGTAGGGAAGCTTTACCCGGACTGAATCGGTGGCGAGATGGTCGCGAGAGGGGCGGGCGGCGTACGAGGCTGAGAGAGAAGCTCTGCTGTAAGTAGTTTTTTTTTCATGTTTTTTCTTTTTTTGGCTGGTGTAAGGTGTTCCTCTCAGGTAGTAAATTATTACACGAAAGGGGACGGGGATTTTTTTTCTTTTAGAAATTTTCGGTTTCATTTTCATTGTTTTTGCTGTGTTGCTGTGCCGTGCTGTGCTTTATCTTTCGTACATACGACGAGTACACAGACACAGAGCATATCGAAAGAAGAAAATGTGTACCCTACCTGGGGTATGTACGTATGTACGACGTGTGAGCGAGCGTAGCGGGAAACCGCCCGCGACGCGAAGCATATGTGGCGTCCGAGCTGTTTTCTCCTGAAGCATGGCGGCGGGACTCTTGGCATTATCAAGTCGCCAGTTTGCAGCTAACTACAGGGGCCATAAAAAAACAAGCGTGCTTGCCTCCAGCTTCCTACAGCACCACAACCAACCCTGCTGCCCAGCAGCAGCAGTGGGCACACCTTGTGCGTATGGATGATCGTACTGCGGCCCATTCGTACAGCAGCCTTCGTACAAATGTACTTACTTACAGCAGTACTGTACACAGTAGTTCTGATTGCAGTGTGTCCTACATTGCTGACTGATAGATCCTAGACACCTGTGACCACGGCTTGTCCAGAAGATCGTCGAGGGTAAAACCTCCTACGAGTGGGCTGGGAAGTAAAAGTGATGGATAAAAAAAAAAAAAAAAAAAAGAGCCAGTAACTGAAAGGGGATCAGTACACGTACGTTCCACGCGTTGCATTTTACAGCAGTACTGCTGAATATGCAGTCGTACCTGTACAAGCTACTCTACTACTGCTGTGTGTAGGAGATCGTGCACGACAAGCCAGTTGTACGAGAGCACTGTTCTAGCGTATACGTTTATACTGCGATGGATAACATTTATTTTCGTTTCCGAGGTTCGACTTGCACCATCCACGTTTTTTTTTTATTTCACTTTTGACTATTTTTGTACCAGGACTATAACAGAGTACTACAGCAGTAATAATAATACATTCGTCTACACCTTGCGTTTCTGAACGTGTATAATATGATTGAGTACATGCTTGTGTGTTTTAGCCCAAATTAAAGAGTTTGGGCGCGCTTGCGTGTGGCGTGCGTTCATACCTCAACATTTCACAGCTACTACGTACTCCGAATACTTGGGATTAAAGCAAAGTATGTTCGAGAAAATACTGCTGCTATTACCGTATAGACGTCCCCGGTGGCTTGGTAGGTGGTCCGCGTGCCTGTCAAGATCAATTTCGTGGCTTCAAGTCTCACCGAGTGCATGCTCATAGGGACTTTTTCTTGCATAACAAATTGATAAGCGGAAAGCGCGAAAGCGTGAGTTGGCTACATTCGATGAAAATCGACGAGCAGTGGGAATGCTGGACCCTATGCGCGACAAAAAATAAAGGCACGTACCGGGGGGGAGAAGGGACGACACGTGTGACCACGGCTTGCCCAGAAGATCGTCGAGGGTAACACCTCGTACGAGTGGGCTGGGAAGTAAAAGTGATGGATAAAAAAAAAAAAAAAAAAAAAAAAAGATAGGTACTTCGTACACTCACTCGCAGTATTTCGGGGGTTTTGTACTCGAGATACCGATACTGCGAGCATATATATATATTCGCAGTATTTTGAGGTTCTTCTGTAGATACTACTGCGCATACTGCGGGCTCGCACTAATGCGGGGTTCGCTACTGCTGCCGGCATGGATACCGCCTGTTGTGCTTCGAGAATCTCGTTGATCTGTACCGCGGGTACTACAAGTATACCAGTAAGTACTAGTCTATAGCAGTATTTATTTCGTCCGTTGGTAGTGTTCGTGCTGCTGCTTCTTCTGCGAGACTCAGCACTTGCAGTGATGAAATACCCTCAATATGCCCAGCATACTTCGAGTATGAAGTATACTTCAACCGTTGTGCACCGTGTCAAAAAGTCTCAGGCCCAGCGTTCGGCACAAAACACACCCAGATAGTCCCACACGAGTGGGAGTTGGAGCAAACTACTTTCGCAGGAGACAAAACTTGAGCAATCAAAGCAGTCTGCCAGTATTTCGATACTTCGAAGTATAACATGACTGCGAATGCTCTCAGTATCTCGAGAGGTTCGGTACTGCGCATATATTGCCTTCACCCCCAAGTATATATTTATTTCGTGTTTCGATACTACTGCGGGTACATACTTTAAGCAACCTGTATTCTCGGGGTTCGGTACTGCTCACACTCTCATTACTCTCAGTATTTGGGCCTTCTCAGTACTCGGAGTAGTTTTGCCGCCAGTATTCCAATACTCTCAGTACTCGGGACTACGATTTGTTCTCGAGCATATATTTACCTGTGAAACCGTGATATTACCCTGAGCACCCGGAAACATTTATCTTGGGGGAACATATATATTGTAGTGCCAGTATGTATGTGCTTCACCTTATTACTCAGCCGGTCACAAAGTATTTTGGCGCAACCTCGACCTCGCGCAACTTTTATGTACTTACGAATTAATCGCCGCGAGTCAGCTGGATCAATATATCTCCACTTACCGATAATACCCTATTATATATTATTATTGTAGTGTTGATCCCACACTAATTGCGCGAACATCAGTATAATAGTCTGTCCTCAAAAATATGTTGTGTGTGTTCTTCACGTTAAAATGATGGGTGGGTGCAAATGCTATACTTCTAAACTAGTGTGCAGGGTTTCATACGAGTATTCTTATTTCGCTCTTGCGCCACTCCCCTATTAATACGGCACCTCCCGGAGGGGAACCTTGTACATATTATTATTATTGCTTGCCGTGTCTGACAATCGATCGACGTACCGCACACGCTACTGATGCAGCACTTACTTACTTGTACGAGTATACGAGTATGCACTTACTGCTGTACAACCTACTGCTGTTACAGTAGTCTAAAACCCCACGTGACGTGCTCTCCTCGTGAACACCATCATCAGCAGCAACACAGCAACAACAACAAACAGCTACTCGTAACGACGTACCGCGTACGGCATGCAGTAGCACGAGTCGTCACGTCACGCGTTCACTCTGTGGGCAGCACTTCAGACATACGATGCACCCACAGTGCAAAAAAAAGACACACTTTTTGGATGCCAATGAAGGACGCGTCGTATTGTGTCAGTGCACTACTACAGCAGCATCTGATTCAGTGCAGAAAAATGATCATCATTACCCACACCACTAAAGTACTGCTGTAGTAATATGAATGTACCAGGTAGGCCTTTTGAATGTCAAATAGATATACTCCACCCCACGAAGTTTGTTTGCCGCTTGCCTCTGACGTTCTCGCTCAACTAACTGCTGTTGTGATATCAGATGGGGGTTTTTTCCAGCTGGAACCTGTGGTACTACAAAACAGGATGTATCGGATGTAATAGAGGGTTATATGCGTCATTGCATCTATCTTCGTGAGGGCGGTGTTTTACCTCTGGATGGATGTTTTGGGTCACACAACCCTATCTGGGTGTTGATAGTTTTCCTCTAGAGGGTTGTGCGTTCCATTGCATCTTCGTGAGGGCGTTGTTTTACCTCTGGATGAATGTTTTGGGTCACACAACCCCTCCCTGGAAGGTGTTGGTTGTTTTTTACTCTGAAGGGACTCTGCAGTATTAACTCATCTTCTGGAGGATGTACTGCGTACGTTCTCCTTCTGGCGGAATTTTGGCTCCACATATCACCTACCTGGAGGGTGTTGATTCTTTTCCTGTGGAGGTTTATTCTTTTATTGCATCTTCAGGAGGGTGTATTACAAGGGTTGTACCTCTGGAGGAATGCGGTGAGCCAGAAAACATCTGGAGGGTGTTTGTTCCGTTTTCCTCTACAGCATTATGCAACCTTATGTCCTCTGGAGGGTGTGCTGCGTGCTTTTTCCCTGTGGAGTATTTCTATGGGTGCACCAAAAAAACCCAGGAGGATGTTGTTTTTTTCCCTGTAGAAGTTTACGCGTCCTCACATACATCCTTTGGAAGGTGTATTTTTTCCTACAACATTTTGGAGGATTTTTTTCACCAGAAATCTCATGGAGAGGGTTGGTCCCCTTTTCCTCTACAGGATTATTACAGCAATGTGTCCTCTAGAGGGTCTATGTCGCAGGTGTTCCCTCTGGAGGAGAATGAAAATGTTGCTCCACCAAATCCCTGAAGGGTATACATACTTTATTTTCCTCTAGATGATTGTACGTTGTTTTGTCCTCTGGAGGGTGTAGTTACTATTACGGGGGTTCATAGTTAATAGGACCTGTGGTATACATAAAACCTATATATTTACCTGTTTTTACTAACAAAATTTGGTCCCGTTAACTATGGAGCCCCGTAATACGTCATTTCCTCTGGAGGGATTATTAATTGTATCACAAAACTCCTGGACGTTCTTCGCCAATTTGTTCTCCCCGAATCCGGAAAATAAATAATTATCCGGAAAATAAATAATTATCTCATATTTTGCAGCTGTATTTTTCGTGTGCCCGAAGACGGAAAATAAATAATTCTCTCTATTTCCAGTACGAAATAATTAAATTGAAATTGGGGTCAATTTATTTAATTGTTTTGGTCAGTCCTCTGGAGGATTTTTTTTTAATAAAATATGTCAGCTGTGAGTTCGACTGATTAAATAGTTGATACTCAACTTTGCAAGCTGCGTAATACGCCTCGTCTATATTCCATTTTTACCGAATTTTACAAGTATTTTGATAAATCGAGCCCGCGTATTCTATACCAGGTATGTGATTTTGTAGCATGATGTCCTCTGCAGGGTGTAATTCGTAAGTGGCTCCCTCCGCAGGCTTTAGGTTCGTAGATAAATCTTCTGGAGGATATTACAGGGTTTCCCCGTATTTTTTACAAAACGCCGGGAACGAACGTCGCGGAAAGCGTCGTCTCAGTTCATAAAATATCGTCGTGAAGTTCGCCGTGACGTTTGAAGGACAGTTTGGCGAGTAGTCTGCGAAAGTTTTGGAGATCTTGCCGCTCGTGCCTTTTCGTGAATAACGAAGGCCGCGGGCGCTTAAAAATTGAACACATGTTCCGCAAAAAAGTAGAAATTCCACGCTCGCACGTACCATTCAAGATAGGAGAGTCGTCCGATTCATACGTAATCGTCTCGCCAAACTGACGATTCGAAGAGGAATCATTGTCCGGCATACTCTCTTGGCGGTGTCTTGGTTAGAGGCTGGATGTCGACGAGTTGTTTTTATTGTTGGAGGAGGTAATGTGTTGTGTCGGGGAGTGGGGGTGTGGTCGCCGATAAACTGCTGCTGTCGTCGAATTGCAGCAAAAGATTTTGCAACCCAGGTTCTCTTTTTCCGGGGGACACTGATGACATGGAAACGGTAGTTATCCCCGCGGGTGTGTGAAGATAAAAGCTTTCGTTTAACAAAAGTGGCACGAGTCCCTACGGACGGCGGGTAGGTTGGGGTAAAATAGTAGTACGTTGCGACCGTGCATGTCTGCGTGTAAATTCACATACGGCGGCCCCAAGTTTGTACAGCAGACGTGCTCAAGGGAGGGGGGAGGTTCACACGTCTGTGAGAGTTCGTGATATCCATTTCCTACATTTATTTACAGTATGCCGATTAGCGCATCCCTGATGCTCTCATCACCTATAACTCATGAACCCGCATCTATCTCATGACACGGTTAACAGCTGCTAAACTGGCGCTACTGCCATTGTACACCCCTTCCATTCGTGGGCAATCACGTGTGTGTTGTTCACTGGATGCCTGAAGGTCGTACAGCAGCAGCAGTTGCCCCACACACGAGTACACAGAGAGCAAACAGCAGTAATTCCTACCCCCTCGTATCTGGTCATTACAGCAGTAGTATCTTCAAAAACGCAAAAAAATCACGTAGGCAGCGATCCTCCGTGCATGTAGCTTCGTACATCATACGAACGCCACATGCTCCGAATGACCCGCTACCTACAACCCCAAGCATATATCCTGCTGCGGTACCGCCGCCTGCCTTTTCCCCCCCCTGCTCATCCTTGTCCTTGTGATCCGCCTCCTCCACCCCGCTCGAACCTCCAACCACTGTGACAGCAGCAGCCCCACCCCTCGTGCTCACAAATCACAACTCCGGTGAGAGTCCGAGCGAGCCAATTTGAAAACTATCACCCAGACGCACAGAAGAGCTGTTGCTCCCGGTCGCCCTCACTGGCCCAACGCCACCCCCCTCCACCCCCAGGCATGCTGCGGCTCTCCATACCCTTCGCGACGGCCTAGGCTCTGCGGGGTGCGAGTGCGAAGGGAATGTCTTGCGCTTGCTGTTGGTATGGTTGCATGCCCCTTGCTGCGTGCACCCGAGGACATGTTTCCGTCGACAAGAAACTCAACAGGCGATCAGCGCAGAGCTGTAGATGGGTCGCACCCAAACAGAAAGCAGCATCTCCTGCGGTGCCGGCCGGCCCCACCTTGAAGCGGTATTGTCGGCGTGGTATACACTGCTGCTGTGGATTGCTTTCAGCGACCCAGATGAGGGATGCCAAGGTTGGGATGGACATATATGGAGCAGGGGATGGGCTGGGTGCGGTCTGTTCGCAAATGTTCATCCCCACGACGAAAAAAATCAGGCCGTAAAAGTACCTCTCGTGAGATTTTTTCGTCGTGGTAAAATTCCCAGATTTTCGTACTTCTACGGATAATAAAGCGGGGTAACCTCGAGATGTCTTTTTTTGTCCCAGACGACGATCTTCGCGACGTTTTTTTTTCACGGGGAAACCCTCTATTGTTTTCTGCCTTCTACAACAGAAATGTACACCCCATTATCCTCTGCAGGCTTTAATAGGGTTGCAAAACCCTCTGCAGGGGTGCGAGAAAATCCTCTGGGGGGTTTTGTTCGATAAAATGCTCTACAGGGAACACATTGCCCTGATTCCGTCGGAGCATTTTATGCAATAACCTCCACAGGGTGTTCATTCACTCTAGAGGATTTACTGTTTGAAATAATCCTCTGCAAAATCCTCTTGAGGACAAGCATACCCTCTGGAGGATTTAGAAACTCACAGAATCCTCTACATAATCCTCCAGAGGGCAAAATCCCCCTCTGGAGGGTGAAATTGCCCTCCACAGACAGGCATTTTTCACGCGTACATGATTTTTAGGCGTTGCCAAATGGCCACGTGTGAAGCATGTATGTATATTATTAATAGTATTCTATACTTAAGGTCAGGATGCGGGCTACTGCGGGTACAGGGCTAGTCGAGTGAGGAACTCCACCTCTCAAATATGGAGGGGGGCGTCTCTATCGCAGCATATGCATCTATGGCACTGGCGCTGCAGTAAAGGTACGACTTTTTTTTGCTGATACGCCTCACTTTTGGAACTCCATACCGCGCCCCAAAACTACCTTTCAGCCAAAGTCAAATCGCATCCCCACGAATAATATCATCGCCCCAAGTTTACTAAAAGTTCATTTTTCGAAACAAGAGTGGCTTTCCGACGATTTTAGTTTGGGTTAAGGTGCCCCGCCATTCTTAAAACAGGCGAGCGGAAAAAAACGTGCTACCTCTATCGTAGAACGCGTCATTCTATTATAGGTATATACTGTCGTTGCAGAGTATATGAACATAATAGGTGTGCGCCAGGTATTTCGTACATCAGTTTTTGGATGAAAGAAAAAATCGGCAAGATTATCGATTCGGTTGCAGCGACGTGTAGGTCGTTTAAGGCAGAGCGGGAGATATGAGCTCATTTAGCAAGTTTCCGGAGGCTGTCAAAAGTAAACTCACATATAGGGGCGTGCTTTCTTAAGAGACATTGTAGTTTGGAAACATTTCCCCCTGATTTTTCTTCCGATCTTTTTTGTGTCAAGAAAACACAGGAAAAAAATCAGAAGAGAAAAGGATTTTTACTATTACGGGGGTCCATAGTTAACGGGACCACATTTTTTTTCAGTAAAAAATAATTAAATATATAGGTTTTTATGTAAACCATAGGTCCTATTAACTATGGACCCCCGTGATATTGCAAACCGAGGAAAATCAGTACAACAGGGCAACAGTTCAGGGGCGGCGCGAATGAATCGGATTCCTCTTTCAGGGACGTTCAACCATTGTGTGTATTACAATAGGTCGTACAAGGCGCTTCACTCAGCGGGCGGCTCACGAGGAAGAAGGGAACAGAACAGATAGCCACGACCAATACGTGCAAGCAGGCGATTCGCACAATATGCCGACAGCTCTTCTAGGCTCTATTCAGGTAAACAACCCGGACGCCGGATGCATGTGCGCACATACTTGTTTTCGTTTTGTGATATGTACGATAGAGAAACCACAGCACGGCACCGCGCTGCACCGCACCGCTAAAACAATAAAATGAATGGAAACATATTGAAAAAGAAAAGAAAATCCTCGGTCCCTTCTAGGAAACTATTTCCCGCCTGCTTGGAACACCCTTGCGCCGGTCGGAAAAAAAAACGAACAACAGAGCTTCTCTCAGTCTCTTGAGCGGCCCGCCCCTCTCACGAACACCTCACCACCGATGCGGTCCGGGTAAAAGCTTTCCTCCCCATCTATCTGCCCCAGGGAGCCCCGTCGAGCACCTCGCGTGAAGCCGGGCGCTCATCGTGGCCCTCGTTCGCCCGATAGACAATCTTGGTGTTCAGACTTACGATGCTCTCTCTGTGGACTTCAGCTCGGTCACAAAATAAGCACCGCTGGAACGTTCTTTGCAACCCGACACGATCTTGGTAGACTCGTACATATTATCGTTACTTTGACTCCAGGAGGCCAGAGAGAGCCCATCAATTCTTCCCCTCATGACTCGATGCACACTCGGCGCCTAGCCACGAAAACCGCAGCCCCTATCCGTCCAACGCCCACTCTACCCGCTATAGCGCCAGGCCGACACCTGTGATGGCGCCTCGCTCGCACGCGGCGGTGCCATGCTCTGGGTACACGCACACACACAAAAACAAAAAGCAAAAAAGGGAAAACAGTTAGTTCTCCCCGACAAGTAACAAAAGGACGCGGTGTCCAAGTGGAAGCTCTGAGGGGCCAGAGATGCACCAACCGAGCACGCACAGGAAAAATACTGAAGTATGTGCCGTGGTAAGTCTATTCGTGAAGCAGGAGGTAAGGAACAATCGGGAACTCGGGAATGGTTGCGGTAGGATAAGCAGCAGTGTTCGTCGAGGATGTTTGGCTCACCCTTAGTGCGCACCGCACCAACAGAGGTTCGACGGACACGTCTAAAGAGAGGGCTGCCTGCGATATACATCGAGACGGTCGAGATCACAACTGATCATTTTAGTTCTTCTTCTTTCCATCGCCCGAAATTGTCGGGGGGATATTAAATGTCAGCGATACGTAGATGGTTAGGGAGGGAAGGGAGCCTCACTCGTCGGATCTTCCGCTCGCGCTTCTGGGGGAGTGCACTTAGCGCATCATGTCCTCGGGGGTTGACAGTGTCGAGCATCGGCTCAACCTTGTGGTCATTATCATTGATGGGGGTTTGGTGGTGCCAACGTTCTTGATGAAACCGCGTGACCTCATGGAAGGGGGAGAGGGGCAAACCCGCGTGACCATGAAGGAGGAGATGCTAAAAACCGCGAGGCGATGGAGAAGGACGATACCAGAAATGCAACCCCGTGAAAAAAACAGTTTCGCCCTTTTTTAACTCGGTGTTTTTTGCGCATTTCAACGTGGATATATGTCGGCAAATATTGCATACCTGGTACATATGTTCAATGCTTGATTGGAGAACAATCTTCTTCTCCGTATTTTTCCATGTGGTAAGGGGGGGGATCAGCCCAGAGGGTCGATTCCGCTCTCCATCACAGTCCGCCCTCTCTCCGCTAGTCGTATTTTTACCTAGATCGATTGGTCGATCGAGCTGATGATGGTGCTGACATGTTGTGGCACTGACCTGCAATTGTCTGACGTTCGTTTATACTCATACATACGTTCGTGGAACGTTGTTAATAGTTTTTAGTTTTAGCATATCTCTTCGTACGCGTACCTTTAGACGCATCGCCGAGGAGTTTGACGGAGAGAAAAAGACCGTCCGGACACGCTGCTATTGTACAAGTCTGTTTTCTCGCGTTCTGTGTGCTAGCACTGTTCGTCGCGAAGGTGTCTGGCATACACTACGAAGCAATCTTCAAGTTTCGACCGATGTCAAGCCGAAAGACTACAAGTACGAAGTACAGAAGGGGGTTAGACTTCTTGCACACCAGTACACCAGGAATTACGGGGGACCATACTGCGGTACATCGATGTCAAGCTGAAAGACTGCGAGGCACAGAAGGAAGTCAGACTTCGTGCACACCGGTACCCTAGGATTTCCGGGGGATCATATTGCTGTAATAACCAGGGCCCATCATATACACGAAAACAACTACGTATTCTCGTTTTCTCACAATGCATAGGGTACCACGGTTAACCGAAAAAGGTTTCGATTCTTGGTTTCCCTTGGGTTGGGTGTTTCAGATTTTTTATTTGGGGTGACCGGCGTTGACACTCATCATTTCTGCGGCAGGAGCATTTCGTCGGATGTGCGGCAAACAAAAGGATGACAACACCATGCACACGTACATACTCGCGCATGTTTTGTTCTCGAGTCCTGAGATTACATGTGTGTGATCGACGTTTCACCCTTCTAGAACTGTGTGAAGCACTCCCGTTCCCGTTAGCATACATAAACATGGTTTCCATAATCGCTACACAAGCGCCCATTTTTCTTTCTTCTTCATCACAAGTGACCTTCACAGGCACTTCGGTGCCACCTCTGCCATCTCTCTCCACAGACACGGAACCTCGACACATACAGGCATCATTATTCCAGTTCCGAGGACATGTGACGTGAGAGCGGAGTCAGCCCTGTGTTTCTGCAAAAGGGTTGAGCTCATTCCGCAGCAAGCGTCGTCGGATGGTGAAGATTTTTATACGTGATTCCACACACCCCGGATATATGATTGTTTCCCACGTCTTCAACATATCTACTACACTGATGGAAGCCGGATATATACGTTCCCGATCTTGTTTGTACAGTGGCTCAGCTTTGCCGGGTGGGACCCGAACAGACTGCACGATCTGCTGTAGTAGAGCACATCCACGCTTTATTGTTCGGACCTGGACTATACTGCTATACACAGGTCCTGCACAAAACCTTCGCGTAACGGCAGGCGGAGACCTGGTGAGGAATTTTTAGATTTTGTCCAGATATCATGATATGTGTCTGAGGTGTCGTACAGTGTTATCATGAAATCCCGCAGACGGGCAATAGCAATCGTCTTGCGCACGGACGACGTTGGATTGGATCACGTGGGCACCTTGATTGGGTGAACCCCGGGGGCAGAGCCGCAGCGTAAAAAAAAACAGCGGACAGGAAGCGAGTGAAACCTAGTTTACAACTCTGCCGACGGAGAGATAATACGGGGACCTTTGAGCTGTTAACAAGATGAACGCTCAAAACGGTCCCCTTTCGTACATTCGAGGGAAAGACCTTCCGTCCGCCGTGGAAAAAATAGCCTGTGGCCATAAGTAACGCTTGCTACGGTCGGGGTCGTAAGCACCAAATAATGTTACCGAGGCTCTGCACTTGATCATAGTATAAGAGGTTTGTCAAACGTCTTGAAACAAAACCTGGCCTAAAATTTGAAAACCAACACAAACGTAAAAACACAGTGAACAGTCCCATGACCTCTACTATAAGAAATACTCCAGGAATTCCAGATTATACATATTTTTAACGGGGAAAAACAAACGGTTTTGGGTAGTTTGCTGTGGTTGTTCGGCCGTAGAGACTCCGCCATCCACTTTAAGTTGTTCGGCCGAAACGTGTTGCCCCTATCTCGGCACGCGTCAAGAAAGAATCGCTGATGAGGCTACTAAAGAGTTCGGGGCATTACTTTCAAGTTGGCGTTTTGGGTGACCTAAAATCCGCCTCAATCGCCGCCGATTTTTTTCTTCGAGGGCTTCGCCCGAAAAAAGGCCATCTATACTTGTTACATATTCCAGGCCAACAGCAGGAAAAGTGTCTGCGTTTGGTCCCACTGAAGACGTGGGCTCCAGGCCTACGATGACGTCCCCCCTCGGACTTTTCCAGAAAAATCTGGCGCCCCTACGGCGACGGAGGTCTGCAGCCGACACACATACACCCACGCTGTCCTCTCCAGGTCTGAGCTCCTCTGGCGCCCCCCCCCTCCCTGAACGAATTGCGCGAATTACACTACCCACGCTACAAACACACCACATGCATACCGGCTGCTGTGATGATGTCGCACTCGCTCTGTGTCGACGAATGCCACGCTGGGGTTTCACCTCTCACTTGTTTCCGCCCCCGAGGCTCCTCACTTGCGAAGCTCTAATTCCCGGTGACACCCAAAAAAGTGACCATGACATAATGCATTGAACGATCGATATTGTGGCCTATTAAAAAGATACACAACGGAATCTCATGACAAAAACAAGAGTGAAATTCCGACGATATTTTTATGCTAAGGAGCCCCATTTTTTTCTGTAACTTTTCAGCGAAAAAAGTGCTACCTTTACAGTAGCACGCGTCTGTCCGAAATTTAACAAGGGCTACCGTATAAATATATGTCATAACCCAGACGGCCCTTAAACGTCGATCTCTGTCACCGTGTCATCAGCGACTCTCGACAAAAACGCGTGCCACCGGCAATCACATCCCACACGCTCGCACGCGACGGTGCAGGCTTCGCAAGCGAGTCCGGTGCGTGTGGCTCGTGATGGACCGCGCAGCAGTAGCGGTATCCCCTTTGTTGGTGCCCCATGCGATATTCATCCTAGCCGTCGACGTCGTCACCAATGAGGTGCTACACCATGCATACCTCGTACTCTACGACCAAAAAAATAAACGCTCTCTGCACACCCAAGTCGGATATCCTGGTATATATGCGCAACACATCCTCTCCAGAAAGCTGGCACAATCCGGACAATGTATCGCCTTCATGTCCCAAAGCCACCGAAGCGGCCGCAACAGCAGCAACTACGCAACCGGGTAGGCCCAAAGGCGGCGATACCAGTCGATGCGCTCCCAAGGCCGGCAGGTTGCACTAGTGCCTCTGTTCGCAACGGGCCGCCGACCAACCCGCACAGAAGAGGAAAACCTCCTACAATCGGTAACCTTGGGACGGTCAGTGGCACCATGACCTACAGTAGTATATACGGACTGACGGACGGACGGACGGACGGCAACTTCATTTACACACCCATGATGACCAGACCAAATTGCCAAGGAGCGGCAGTCAAAGCATGACGACGGAAAATGACGTGACGACGGCCGAAACGCACTTGAGGCCCGCCATTGGCATGATGAACTTGCAGCACGTACGGTAGCTTCCTTCGCGCACCATGCATGATCAAATCAAAAGAAGGAATGGCGGCGGTAGCAACACGAAGGCACACACAACTGAAACGACGACAGCTGCAGCCGTCGAGGCGCGCCCGAGGCTGCTTGCAGTTGCGCCGCTTTCCGGGATTTCTGCGCCAGCGTCAACATCGTCGTTGGCGCCGCCGCTGTCACGGCACGTGATCTCGTCCACGGCACAGCCGAGAGACGCTATCGTGCACAACGTGAACTCCACAAAAATCTCGCTCTCTAGGCACTCCAAGTCGGACACCTCGTCAACGCAACACGGCCCCGCCATGAAGCCGGCACACTCCGCAAAGCTGCCGTCGCCTGTGGTGATGAAAGCGCCCACGTCGGTGCATTTCTCGTACTCCGAGCTGCTCGCAAAGGCGATCAGATTGCAGCTGGAGCATGTCGCGTCCAACGAACAGGCGGAGGATTCGATTTCGCACCCGTCGGCGTCGGCGCCGTCGTCTGCGGTCGTACTTGCGCTGCCCCTGGGTGTGAGCGTGGTCGTCGTGGCGAGGAGAAGCACAACCCCCGGCGAGGCTAAGATGCGAAGGAAGCCGTGCACCATCATGGCGGGATATTTCTTGTTGCAGTCCCGCGTGAATACCTGCGGAAGTTGGGCGTAGCGCGAGATACACCGGGGGATACCGAGAATGCCAGGACGACAGTATTTCTAAGGGTCGATGTTAACGAAACGCAAGATATTTCGTTTTTTCCTGAACTTTCGGCGTTTCACCAAAATCGGCAAGGGTTGAATCTTGACGAGTACGTGCCTCGGTTGACTCGCGAAATAATCGTCCACCCGGCTCACAACCGTCGCTACAGCAGCTGCGCTCGCGGAAACACCCCGTGCGGTGGTACCACTCCTATTGCCCGGACTCGTAGGCACGTGTCGGGGCCTTGAGGAGTAAATCCATCACTAACTCATCACGTTATAACGTCCAACGCGACAAAGTCTCAGCCGTTGCCCTCATCGAGCTCAGTCGGTCGGCCACCTCGGTGCGGTCACCTTGTGAACTCGGCCACGAGAGCCCGTAAAGCTATTGCGTCTTCTGCGTTCGGCCATTCCTTGTGAATGTCCTTGGGAACGACCCTTGTCAACCCTGTGCGTTCGCAAGCGCTGGCACAGCTCGAGCGGTGGGGCTGTCCGATCCTCTACAGCCTTGTACCCAAATTTCCTGAAAACCCTGAAAAACTTCCAAGACGTCTTTTTTCGGGGTTGGAGTTTTTCGGCTTTTCGCGAAGAAATTTCGGGAAGATACGAAAACAAAAAACAGGAGGAAAACCTCCTCGTTAAAAGATCGACCCTAACGCTGATTCGATAATCCAGTAGCAACAAAGTAGAAGGATGTGCACGAATACCGTGCCGCCATGAACACTGCCGTACGTGCAGTAGTCGAGCTTTAACCGCGCACGTACCAAATACGTAGTCTCGAGGTGTTTGTTTGCCGTACCAGTCACTAACGAGCTGCGGTATACCATCCAGTATCACTTGCAACCAAATATCACCAGAAACGGGTCCGTGGCATCATATGTACACTCGACAAAAAAGAAAAAGAAAGAAAGAAAGAAAAAACGACGAAGAGGGAACAGAACGAAAAAAGAATGGAAGAAATAAAAGAAAAGAAAACGAAGCAAACATGCGCTCGAGGCGCAGGCCGAGTCCCGAGGACAAGATGTTGTTTGCTGGTACGATCAGCCGTATGATATGTCCAGCTCATGTACAGACGTAAGGACGCTACAGGAGGACCAGGCGGAATGCAAAAAGACAAGAAGAGGAGGGTAGAGGCAAAGAGCTAACAGCAAACAAAAAACGAGCAGTCCTATGTACAGTTGGTGGGTCCAGGACGACACAATCGACGCTAAGAGGACAGAGACAGACGGACCGAGGCCAAATGTCAACACAACCGGGGAAAAAAAAGGAAAAAGCTAAAGGTCACACAAACATATCTAACAATAAGGTGACGCGAGGCCGACGAAAGAATGACAGGGTATGGGGGGGGGGTGGGGTGGGGTACCATCGACGTTTCAGGATATAGGGTTTCATAACAAACAAAAAACATAAATATGGCCGGCGTGGCGTCTAGACTGAGACCCAACCGAAGCATCGTTCCTTTTTACACTCGTTTTTGTGACAGGCCTATTGTGCGTTTAGTTGGCCATGGTGACATCGCCAACCGGATTAGAAGTGTACAGGTTTTTCTCCATGTAACGCTTGATTCTTTGGGTGAGTTTCACGGTATATAGGGGATGCATAGAGCCCACTCGATTGAAGATTTTGGCGAAACCCTAACGTGTCGTGCGAGGCAAGCACAAACCGCGGAGGTTGCTATCAACAGAGCGGGGCTGCGAGGATGTCACTCTAGACGAATCTTGCGGGCCCCGTCAGAACTGCCCCCCCCCCCCCCCCCCCCCCCCCCCCCCCCCTATATTATAAACCTGGTATATATGTATAGTTTGGGTTGGTGTCGGTTGGCGACGACGCTGTGAAACACGCCTCTCGCTGCGTGAGCTAGACCGCCGGGGTACCGTGCTTTTGTTTTTGTTTTTTGTCGGTTATACGGCTGGCTGTCAAGTTAGATCACTTTTGTGCTGTGAGAACCTTTACCCCGCGCAAGGGGGATGGTCGTATCACGTCGTGTGTATATGGTGAGGCACCCACGGGGCAGTTACATAGTAAACCCATTGCTGTCTCTGGAAGTGGCCACACCAGAAATCAAATCAATCCATTGATGCTGTCATCCATATGCAAGAAAATCCGCCTCAGACGCGGTTCTTAGTAGGGTGTAGCTCACACCTTTATGCGAGCCGCCCAACACCTCACGGCGCTTCGTGCTTGGTGCAAGCAATGTTTGCCTGGTCGGCGAAAACCCGTCGGTGAAAACCCGACGCGCTCCGTCCCGGCATTGTGGGGATGCGAGGATCTATGGTCATACGACTACGGCCATGCTTGATAATGAGTACACCCCCCCCCCCGCCCGTGTCGGTGACAAAGCACAGTACAGTAGCGGTCCCTCTGTAATAATGCCGGTATCATATGCGCCAGCCAACAATACCGGATGTAGCGGCAACAGGCACTAACTAGTCGCCGCACTGCCACCCCGATCAATCCTATTTGCACCGCGCGATTTCACCGGAATTACAGCGGGCGGGCGGCACTACACCGCCGGCACTACAGAGGGACCACTACTACTGTACTTGGAAAATGTATCTGGGGTTTGTGAAGACAGGTACACGAGGACGCCGGTGAATCAAAGCCGGAAAACGCGACGCTGGTAGCGCGAAGCCGGCAAGGCGACGCTTGTAAAGGCGACGCCGGTCAACGCTCCGCCGGAACCTTGAAGCCCGTGAAGCTATGCCGCAAAAAGAAAACTGATAAAAGACAAGTCGGTAAAGCTATGCCAGCAGTGTGGAGCCGTCGTGTAACGTGAAGCCGGTAGCACTTGCCAGTACATCATCTTCATACCTCCAAGTATGCAGCAGTAGACCGATTGTTCCGATGCTCTGCAGCAGCGCCTACACACACGACTGGGAACCACCTCCCCCCCCCCCCCCCCCCCCCCCCCCCCCCGTTGCACTATGTCGGCGTAGACAACTCTCTGCGGAAACATCAAGCAACATACGAGTAGCACGCCAGCAGGCGTGAACCGGAGACGAATGCTACGGCAGCTGTGGCGCACCTGAGGTGTTATGAAGCCGCTCTCGTTCAAGGAACGTTATATATGTCTCACCCGAAAACTGGTCTTGAACCCGTTCAAGACTGCAGTCCCGATTTGGGGACAAAGCAATTGGAATTGGAGTGGTTTCGTCCCTTTGACGGGACTGCAGCACTAAAAGGGTCAAGTAAAACAAAAGGCGGGCCCAACTAACCACAGTATCCCGATGGCCAATTCCATAGCCTCGGACGTCGGTCTGTAGCGAGAAACAAATATCGTAAAACAAAAACACACACACACACAAAAACGCTGTTGGGTAATCCCCCGGTTGAGAAGCCCCCCGTCCACCAGAAATATTGTACGGGGGACCATAGTAAACAGGACCTACGGTACACACAAAAACCTATATATTTCCCGATTTTTTGTAGCAATATTTGGTCCTGTTTACTATGGTCCCACGTAAAACTATACACGCCTCGGACCGATCATCTTTTTTTTTTTTTTTTTTTTTTTTTTTATCCTCCGGCGGATTGGTAAAAATAAAGCTTAAGCTCACCACACTTCCACGTTCCCAATTTCGTGTCGTGTGTCAATTTAGCCCAGTTGGGCACGTTGACCCGACCTGACCCCCGAGAGGAGCAGGTGCGGTGGAGATAGCCACCCGGGAAAGTCATTTCTCCCGGGTAGTGTGGGACTTGCTCGCGCTCACCCACTAACAAAAACCAAGGCTATGAGGCCTTCCCGCCGGACTCGGACCAGTTACGGTCCACCCTACCCGTTGGGGCGTTGGTCCTCAGGACCGATCATCGACTTCCACTTTGCTTGATGATCTAGATGCTTCAGCGCAGATGTAGTCCCGACCCTGTGGGAGCTAGCTCATGTTGTCGGGTGAGACCCGTGAAATCTGGATGCTTGGTACCTGTACGTGGCAAATGTTTTTTTCCGGGTTGGATCTCTACCGTGCAGATAGATACTGCCGTACGCAACCTCTCACCACGGCAGATGAGGGACCAGATTATCCATTTTTTAGTCAGATCCTCATGGGCGTGTCCGAGCAGTGAAATAATTCGGCCAAAAAGTTCCGCCCCTGTTATCGTGGCAAGCGTTCGAACTGAGGGGTTTGTGAACACCATGTGAATTTTGCAACAAAACACTGTTCGAAATCTGGTACGTGCGTATGGATTATTTACGGTCACATCGTCAAAGGGAGGGCAAGGGGAAAGGTCCCGGCCGCCTGTGGATGGGAAGTCGTATCGTGTGCGTCGTGAGGTGTATCGCAGTGCGCGTACGTTGACCAGCCCCGTAAGTTACACGGTGCAGCGAAGCTAAGGAAAACGAAACTCACGCTTCGACCGAAAGCAGTTGTGCCGCCACGCAAACTCGAATGACGGTTGGCAGTTGGGATACAGCGATAAGTTGCGGCGGGCAACACTGACAATCTACAGCTTGGGGGGGGCGGGGGGCCGGGGGGGCGGAGGAAGTACTTGCGCATCCCCCATTCTTTTCTGCCTACCCTCCTTTCAGCCCCCGCGCCTGAAATCTCTGCAACACATCGCGATAACGTGAATCGGCCAGAAAGCGTCACTTACACCTCCAACCCCACCATCTTACATTCAAGCTGGTTGGCAACAGCTCTTCGCCAGGCCTTCGCAGACCGACATCGGTCGGGGTCTGGGACTACTACCGTACAGTAGTAGCAGTCCTTGTTTAGGTGACTCGACGACATCCGCCGTCATCCCCAGGCCATCTCGAACCTCTCAACTGGCACATTTTGCTGTGGGAGAAAGGGGTTCACAAGTGGAACGCACCACGATGTGGACCATCTAGACCCTAACGCCCCGCTCTGAGGTGTGCTGTGTAGGATCTACATACAAGCAGTAAGTAGTAGAGGCGTAAAGGTCCAGCCAAGCCCTGGGAAACGAATCCTACGAGTAGACGGTGCAGATTACACGGCTCCCACCGGGAAATATGTTGGGCACAGATCATACAACCCAGGAACAAATGTTTCCCTGACAGATAGATCATGACCACGCAATGGGGGGTGGATGGTTGCTTTATCAATTGCGCCGGGGGGGAGGTTACGCCCTCTCTGGGGGGCCGAGTAGGGTCCAACGGCCAACCAGACACGGCGTGTTTGCGCGATATGATCAAGAGTGTGCAAGAAGAGCGCACGCGACTAGACGGTGGACCGTGCGGTATATTTATTGCAGTAATAGTAGTACCTTCTGAGGCGTTCTACGATAGAGGTTCACCGAAAAAGTTCTGAGGCTCCTCACTTGACCTTAAGGAGCTCCGTACACCTCACCCAAAAACAGTCTTCAGCGAAAATCTAATTGCATCCCGATGAATAATCCCATGGCTCGAGTATGCGAAAACGTTATGTTTCGAAACAAGACTGGCATTGCGACGATTTTGGGTTAAGGAGCCCTGTCATTCACAAAACATTATAGCGGAAATGTGCTACCTTTATCGTAGAACGCGTCTTCTGTGGTTTCGGTGGGCGCTCCTTTTCTTTCTTGAACGGGCAGATCGATGTATTGTTCAACACGCATGGCGGCCCATCGCTACCACCGTTCCCTAGTCGGGGGCAGTACAGTCACAGTATTACATTCTGCGGTTGGTTTCGGCACACGTAGGTGTTCTCGTTCTGTGATATGTAGATCGATATCATCGTGTTCAGCACGCATATAGCTCCGTAGCCCCAAGTACTGCACTGTACTAACTGAAATTATAGCTGCCTGCTGATAGTAAGGAGATGATGCAGCAGAAGTACGCTGTATGTGCCGTCAAAAGGTGGCACGCCTCCGAGAGGTCATCGATTCCCACTTCAAGATCCTAGATCGTTCGGGGCAGATATATAGACAGATCAATCCCTGATTTGTATGATCTATCTATAAATTAGCCGGAGCTGTCTGGTGGGAGATCGACAACCAATCGGCATGGCCTACTGTTGTGCTACACTTTTGTTTCCCGGGTTGGACTTGTGCTATGCAGATCCTCCAGGACAACTCACAGCGGCAGGTCGGGGTCTAGGTTATCTCGAAGATCTGCTGCTGCGTATTCTTCCCTAAAAAAACATAGTTTGGACCAGATTTCCTGTTTCTCAATCCTTATTTTTGTGATAGATAGGTGTCCCGGGGGCGTCGGTAAAAAAGAGGAAACGACACCCCCCCCCCCCCGAGAGGTCGGAGTGGAGAACCGTTGCAACCGTTGTGATCGCATGATGAAAGAAGAAAAATAAACTTTTTTGTTCATTTTTTTCATTTTTTCACTTGGTTATAGCAACCCCCCCCCCCCATGGCTGCGCACATAGCGCAAAACAAATTCAAATCTATGACGGTTCAACATGTTTTTGTCCGGGCGCCCTCGGGTGTCCCGTACCTATACATGTACGTTGTGTATCTCCCCGCACCCGATGAAATATCGATCAAGATAACGAGGTAGGAATCGGATGGGTGACCTGCCCTACTACGAGGTGACAAAGTTTAGCCTGCGCCGTGTATAAAAGCGAACCACGTCTTCTTCCTCGTGGGCAACTCACTCTCTGATACCAGGTACCACTACTTCTACTACTACTGCTGTTTGTTATTGACCTCGTCCGAACACAGCAGCATGGACCGGCTTGTACAAGAAGACGCAATGCTACGTAAAGCCGGCTGGCTCGGCTGGCTTGGAATCTTTTCTTAATGTAAAACAGGACACGCATTTTGTACAGGACAACCAATAATAGGAAAAGTGAACAATAAGAAAGGCAAGCTGAGATGTGCTGGAACATAACAAACTCGGGTGCGCCGCAGCACTCAATTTACTGTATAGAACGCGACCATTCTCGAACAATTTCTAGCCTGGAACACAGCTTTCCTGATTCTTAACGGGTACCCGGCACTGCTGTATACATAGTATTACGCTTATACAGCAGTACAGGACAACTAATACTGCACAGCAGCAACAAGAAACGGGCAAGCTGGCCGATGACGGATTTCTTGTTTGCTATTGGGTGGTTTCTACACTACTACCTTCAATATAGAACGACTCCTCCTGTCCTGAGTTTCTTATTTTCATGCATCCCGCCTTTCGTGTTGCTTGCTTCGTTATTCGGTTTCGCGTGCAAAAAAGGCCGTTTGGATTTCGCACTCATACTCCAAGGAAGGGTCATTACAGCAGCGTCCGTCCAGACCACAGCAGCAGTGTATATACTCTGTCCTGAGCTGAGCGCGAACTTCCAATCCGAAACGATTGGTGTCCCACATACTGCTTGTGGTGATAGTGAGCTGACGATCTAATTTAGGAGGTATCTACCTTCTTATTTGTGAGCCTACTATTAATATTAATAGTGCCCAATAACCTACGAATATGCTCTTCCACTCACGATTGCGCGCAGTATGTGTGTATGGCGATGTCCGGTGATCGAGGGGTAGGAACCAAGGGCAGTCGAGCGTTGCCAAAAGAGACAGGCGCACAGGGAGACAGAGCAGCGTGATGATCTGCGCGTTTTTGTTTTTGTTGCTGGGCAGAGAGTGCCGCTGGTGTTGTACGGGGCATGCAGGAGCAGTGTGTGAGTGGAGTCTGCCAGAATAATAATTTTCGCTGAAAAAATAATATCGTACGTACCAGGTACGAGGTACCGCTGACCGTACATATATGCACCTCGCAAGCGGGACTGTTTGTACGATTATTTTATGTATCAGGGTGTGTCGAAAATCGAAAATCGAATTGATAATAAACAAGGCGCTGATTGGTCCCTGGTCAAAAAAATTTCCCCGTCGTTTTTTAGGTTCCGAAAAAATGAACGATTTACAACCCAATGCCAAAATCAAAAAGTTGACGGCTGGGAATCGAAAAGGAAATCGAAAGCACGAACAGCAACAATTCAGCTCGTCCTACTGTCAGCGCAGCCACGTCAAAATATCACATCAGGACCGCCGTACACAGCATCCAACCCACAGCTAGCACGGCAACTTAGCTGCATAGACCCCCCGTAAACAGCCAGCAGGCGAACCACAACACCAGCCCCGACGTTCTCGGGCCTTTGTTTCCCGGCGTTCGAGCCAGAGCGAGCATAGTTTGAGGAAAATTCAGGATGATGCCCGCGAGAACGAGGTCGGAAGTTCGTTCTCAGTATATGATTTCAAGTTTGATCTCGGGGCGTCAACGTTGGACGCGCCACCACCTCCATGGGAGGCCCAACGACCTCCCGGAATCGAATTGCCGTCGCGTTTGCCTGCTTGTGTGGTGGATCTGTGTTACCGAGCGCTAGATTGCCGGCATGTGTGCACATATGCGAACGGCCTAGTAGGTTGTGCTCTCCGTTGCTTTTTGCCTGGACTTCTATTTTCACTTTTCGATTCTGTTTAGACACATCGGCATATTTTTATGGAAATCGAAACGAATTCGATTTTCGATTGAGCTTTTCGATTCTGTTTTTAGACACACCCTCAAAAGCGCTGGTAGAAAAAAATAAAATACCGGTAGAAAACAGTCTGGAAAATCCATTCGTAGAAAAATAATTCCATGAAAAATCTCTTTATACTTCGCAGCTCGTAAGGTTCGCAGCTTGGTTTGCTTTGGTTCCGGACTGCGATGACAAACGAGTATTTTTCACAGCCTACTATATAGATAGGTGCCTGCTTCCTCTCTCCCAACGCCAGCACAATGTATATGCTGTTGTGCCGCCTGGGACACGGGACAGACTCTTTTCCTTCCCAAGCCGCCTAATTGTCAACACAACACACCACGCTCTCCTGTGCGTCCTCTCCCTGATCTCGGGTCTCCTTCACAACCAGTGCAGGCATTGACTGCCCCGCCCCTGGGCCATAAAATGTTGTATGTATGTTGTGCCGGATCGTGGGACGGACGTCGCTATATACCCACAGCAGCAAGCAGCAAGATTCTTGGAAGAAAGTAAGCAGTCTGCTAGATTACATTATCACCCGTCCAGCGTCGTCGGCCAAGCCCGGTCCGCGAGAATGTTCCAATCTCAAAAGACAGGTCGTCTGCCCGGCCTGGCCCGTGATGACATAATAGCTACCTGGCAGAATCTATCTAATGTAATCTGATGTTCTCGGATTTTTGGTTTTCGTTTTTTTCTCGTTCCCGCTGCTGCTGCTGCTGCTGCTGCTGCTGCTGCTGCTGCTGCTGGTGTGGTGGCTCGTCCTCCTGTCCTGGAGATTTGGAGGCCACGAAAAGTTGTTCCTGTGATTATTTTTTGGCGCTGCAGCCATGTCGGGCTCTTCATTTTTGTGTTATTTTCCCTCTTCCATTCGAGGTCCAATACCCAATTTTCAAGCCAAACACACCCCTAAAGAGATCCTTTCTCCCAGATTTTACCAAACCTACTCCCCAAATCCGACCCACAAAAACAACAAACAACCACACACACACCGGCAATTCAAACGCCCTTCTTCTTTATACACACCTTGCATGTGGTCCCTGCCTGCCTGGCCTCCTCTCTCTCATTTTCCTCGCACATTTTGACTGCTTGTGGGCTACTGCTGTAACTTTAAAGCTTAGCTTTAGCTACTACAGTATCTATTTACGCCACTACTTTACTGTAACAGTACACCGATTCCCAGGGCGTCGCTATACAGACAGCAGCAGAAGCAGCAGCAGCAGCAGCAGGAGCAGAAGGAGCAGCAGCAGTGGGTGGCAGAGCAAGGTCAGACGAGGTACAGATAGTGGCGGGTGTGGGTGGCTTGCTGACAAGCTTCTTCGCGTTTCGGCATGGTCGGGAGGGCGGCGTAACTTCTTAGGTGCAAGTAATTGTATATACTCGTAATAAATAGTGTGTTGAATATGCTGCTCCTGTTGCTCCTGTTGCCCCTGCTGCCCCTGCTGCTGCTGCTCGTCGTGAGTGATAATAATGGTGTTGTTGTTGCTCCTGCTGCTCCTCCTGCTCCAGGTCCTCCTCCTCCTCCTCCTCCTCCTCCTCCTCCTCCTCCTCTCCAGGTCCTCCTCCTCCTCCTCCTCCCTCCTCCTCCTCCTCCTCCTCCTCCTCCTCCTCTTGCTGCTGTCGTCGTTGCTGTTTTCTTTTTGTCGTTGCTGTCGTCGTTGTTGGAGTTGTTGTTGCTGATGCTGTTCGTCGCTGCTGCTGTATACCGTCGTTGCTACATACCTGGTACCTTGTAATAAACTGCTTTGTTTGGCTCGTTTCCCGTTTGCTTGAACCATTATGCACGGCGTGCATGGCCATCTTCTGTCTGTGTGTCCGTCTATACGAGGTCGTAGCAGACCGACTGATTTCGGGTGTACATATGCCCTGCTCTTTCACAACCTAAACACTTTTAGAACTGCATTCCCGTTTTGGGACAAATTACTTGAAATTAGACTGGTTTGTCCCCAAAACGGGACTGGACTGCAGTTTCATATTTCGTTGAGAATTTTGAGGCCTTCGCTGGGCCTGCTTGACACAAATATGGCGTGTCTTAACACCGAGGTGCCTTGACATTCCTTATATACTTCTATTGTACCAGGTGCCTCGGAAAGATGAAAAAAAATCTTGGGAGCTTGGATGCGCCAGCATTCATTGATTGCTGTGCAGGTTGTGTTGTCTCCACATCATTAAACCGTTATGTTTACCCAACTACATCAGTACACCCAGTCAGTAGTGTCCGTCCTGGTCCCTTATCCTGGAGAAATAAATGCCGTCATGTTATGTGACCACAGACTGTGAGACAGAAAAGAAACAAAAACGAATACAGGCGCAAATTGAACGGGTGAAAAACAAGTGACGAGCGAAAACACGGGGCGCGAGAACACAACAACAACAACAACAACAACAACAACACAAGCCACAACACAGAACAAATTATGAACTGCTGGACCAGGCTGGAGTGTACCATTAAAAGGAACACTGCAGCGAACTCGAGAGTTAACCCTTCTGTTACGGAGGTCCATAGTTAATAGGACCTATGGTGTACATAAAAACCTTTATATATTTACATATTTTTACTAACAAAATTTGGTCCCATTAACTATGGACCCCCGTAATAGTACTGCAGTCCCGTTTTGGGGTTTGGGGACAACCCAGTCAAATTCTTAGTAAGTTGTCCCTAAAACGGGACTCCAGTCAAGCCTAAGAGAGTTAAGCCCTCTGTAAGGAGTGCGGGTAGTATTTTAGAGGGAATTCGCGACTCCCATCGTGAAGGCGGGAAAAAAAAATACCGGTAGTTATTAGTTGTTAAATAACGAAAAGAAGCTATTACAGGGGTCCATAGTCAATAGCACCTATGTTTTCCATAAAAACCTACCTGGTATGTTATATTTGAATATTTTTACCAACGGTGTTCGGTCCTATTTACTATGGTCCTTCGTAATATTAACCGGTATTTCGGGTCTTCCTTTGACGAAGATTGTACAATAGGATGCGCACACGTATCTTTGCCCGATGGTGTGGACAGTTGACAGGTTTGACAGCCACGCAACGACAATACGTAGCGATCAGGCTCACCGATGAAAAGCGTTGCGCACAAGGTTTACAGCTAAAACAGGGCGCAAGCGACGGGCGCTTGAGAGACGAGACGAATAGCTACCGCGAACTCGTTTGATCTATTTCTACATTCCCGCACCGAGGGAGGAACCACGACATAGCTCGCAAGTAACGTAAGCGCCGACGCTACCGCACATGTCTTCTAGATGTAACAGTGAGGCATGATGCGAACAGGAACTACGGACAAAGGCCGACTCGATCCACAAATCGAAACAAGCTAAACAATTTACGTTATTCGCGGAGGAGAGTCCAGGACGACGAAAGGAGGAAAACGAGATGATAAACACACTCATACAGCGCATTTATAAGGCTGTCGAAACCGAAGTGGGTTCAGGTTGAACTTGCGATGGGGCACGGCGAACGTAAGACCGTGCGGGTGGGGACGGACGATTTCGTCACGATACCGTCCGAAAGGGTACGCTTGACGGCGTGTTCGATCAGGGGAGCACAACAATAACCACGAATGACGGTAGGGGGCACGCAGGATTAAGACATACCTCAAGTTTACTTCTTCCCCGCACAGAACAGCAGAGGCAGGCAGACGCAGCACCAGAGAGAGAGAGAGGACCGCGGTGTTTGCAGCGCCACAGGACCTTGGCTTCAAAATGGGCCACGAATGAAAGTTATAACGTACAGGCACTCAACAGGAACAACAAAGGAAAAGCTACATATACTTCCCCACGTGCACCTACGGCCCAAGGAGGTGACATTTATCACGGGCGTCGGCAAAGAAAGAGGTGCCCACAATTAGGCAGATATTGTTCTGGGAGGTTCATAGTTAATAGGACCTATGGTGTACATAAAAACCTATATATTTACCTATTTTTACTAACAAAACTTGGTCCCATTAACTATGGACCCCCGTACTAGCAGAGAGACTTTCGCCAGGCACGACGGGACATGAAGGTCCTTGGATGACATATTGACTCTAATGTAGACAGGTCGACGAATTCCCTTTCGAGGAACAAAGTAGGTCGTGGCGGGCGGCCCTTACGAACGAGCCGACTACGGTAATAATTGACGCCGAGGAAGGAATGAAGCATGGGGTCAACAGAGCCCCTTTCAGTACAGGTGTATTTGAAGGTACCATGAGCCAACCTACGGAAGGAAAAGGACCGTGAAGTAAGCGAGGAGGAGCGGTAATGCGAACAGCATGGGGCGTCTCCACTCTTCCATCCCACACTATTACGGGGGTCCATAGTTAACGGGACCAAATTTTGTTAGTAAAAATAGGCAAATATATAGGTTTTTATGTACACCATAGGTCCTGTTAACTATGGACCCCCGTAATAACTTTCTGAGAAGAAGAACCGCCGACAAGACACGAACGGATCCTCGAAGAAGGAGATCGAAGAAAGTTGAAAACGATCCCCTATTATCCCCCTCTCGGGGGGAGGCCTCATCCTAGTAAGCAGTCTGGCTGCTTTCAGATACATCACGTAGCAAGCCTTCGCTTCTTATTCGAACGACGGAAGAAGCAAGAGGATGAGTTGAGACTCCACCCACCCACCCACCCACCCACCCCACGGGCACAACATTTTGAAAGATGTACTGACTATAATGTTGGAGCATGCATCACATGATACTACTGGTGTAGCTCACCTAAGCCACAGAACGTAACCGTACACGTATATAATTCTCATTTATAGGTGACATGCACCACGAGATGACACCACTCTGGGGCTGCCGTCGACGAGACACAAACGTGTTTCATATGCTGCCGACGACGCCATTTGTTAAGATCTCAGCCCCTTGGGCTACTGGTAAAAGGTTAAGCAGGTCTCTCTAACAACCAATCGCCTGCCCTGCCTAAGCCTTGCCACACTGTAGTTAACGCTACCAACCCGACATGGTCTTGGATTCTACGTAGTGGTCTCAGATACCTGGTACGTATCAGGTATACTCGAGGAGGTGTCCGTCTCATGATGAGATAGGCATCCCGCATTATGTGCTGTGGGGAGCTCCGGTGGGACCGCACGGGAAATTTCCAAGAAATTCCCGCAGGACCCCCACGGTACATAGTGGGGTCCCGTGGTCTTCCCGCGAGATCCCGCATTAGGACCCACCTCGGTCATTAGGAATGCCCACGGTATGCCGTGGGTTCCGTGGGTTCCCGCGCGATCCCATGGATATTTCACTCAACAAAGGTGGCCGGGACCATCCCCCCCCCCCCCCCCCCCCTCCGCTATGCAGGGTGTGAAAGCATCTTTGTGGAGGAACTGGACGATATAGTGCACCATCACGTGCGTTGACGTGCCGAGTTGGGAGGATATCGACACTTTGCGGGATCGACTCTCATCGTGGAGGGGGGCGGGGGGGTCTCGGCCACCTGCGACGCCGTAGATCAGGCAGGCTGTACGGCTACCACCCGGCAACATGAGCCAGATCGTAGAGATCAGGATTTTAATCTGGCCCTGAGAGGTCTATCCACATCATGAAAGTGGGCTCGATTACCTCTTCGAGGTTTGCAACAATTACGTCGAACCGTGGTGTGTACTGAAAGCCTACATGGACTCGTAATATTTGTGTCGACCACCTGCATAACCGAGGGGTGTGTGTGTGTGTGTTTTTTTTTTTTTGTTCGCTGTGGACTGATTAGCGTTAAAACTTCCCCTTGTATCGTCACGTCGTGCCTCGCGCTGCCTTGTGTTACACATGTGTCAATACCGTGCGCAGATTCTAGCCCCCAGTACCATTTTTGAGACTACAGCTCAAGAAGAGAAGACAGACAGAAGACATCACCACATCATGACGGTGCGAGGCTTCCTCCGCCCCTCCGCGTCGGGGATGCTGCTGCTGCTGCTCCTCGCCTTTACACGCTCCACCTTGCTCGTGAGGCGGGTGGGCGCATACTCGTCAGAGCTCGCAAACGCACCAGTGACGACGGGCGGCGCCACGGACGGCACCGTTACCACAGAGCCCCCTGCTGTCGCGGACGACGACGATGCCAGCGCGTGCTCCGCCGAGGTGAACGCCTGCCTGGCCGACACGACGTGCCAGAGCTGCCTGTCCGCCTCGTCGAGCAGCACGGCGACCCTAGCCTGCCGCTCGTTCGACCCTCTGACCACCTCTGCAAGCGGCTGCGATGTCAACCTGGACGCCATTTGCTGCCTGGACGAGATATCCGACTTTAACTGCCGGGGCAACGACGAATATCTTGCGTACGGCATGTGCGTCCTGGAGGACAGCGGTTGCGGGGTGGGCGAAGTAACGTGCGACGGCGACGGAGAAGAAAGCACAGCTGAAACCGACGGCGCTACTGGTACTTTCCGCCTCGGGGACGACGCCAAAGCGACTCCCTCTTCTTGTCTCGTCGCCGTTTTCTTCCTGTGCGTTCAGGTGGTTTCCTGGCCGGTCCTCTGGGCCTGATCGTCGTGGCCCGTGTGAAGGAATATTTTTTTTTTACTAAGTTGCTTGCAGTCTCACGGAACAATGACCGGGGCCTGCGATTTGGTTTTGAAAGAGGAACAATCTGCTGACGAAGAGGACGATCTCGCGCTTGACTGACGTCCCTCGTCTAAGAGCGCGGCTACGTACAGCGACAGGGCTGTGGCCAGGGGTAGGGCCTAGCAACTAGTTTTTGTGTTTGTGTACGCGTATTACGGGGGACCAGAGTAAATAGGACCAAATATTGTTAGTAAAAATAGTTAAATATATAGGTTTTTATGTATAACATAGGTCCTGTTAACTATGGACCCCGGTGATAGTAGGATGTCCGACATTTATCGGGGGGGGGGTTAGTAGTAACGAGGGCAATTTTGTTTTGGCCAAAGTCATGGAAGCTAGTGCTGGGTTAAGCTGCCGAGATTTGTCAGATTGTTGGCTCGACTGCCGTATTCCCTCTGCTGCTTGCTGTGGTTCGGCGCCAAAGTCAAAAGTTTGTTTGGCAAGTGTCCGACATGATCGGGTCGTTGTTGTCTGACGTATCATATAGATAGGCCATTTGAAGCTGACACCAAAACAGTCTCTACGCGGATACATCTCGACTTTTTCTTGCAGACTGAAATAAGCACACGCACGCAGAGTCAAGAAAGTTTTTTTTATTGGAATAGGTATCATACCACAGTTGATTAGTGCACGACCAACAGAAACGGGGTTGGCGTGCTCACTCCAGAAGTTAAATGTGTGTACTCGTAAACACTTGTTGTATTAATAATTAATCGGGTATGTTTCAGGAATTGGAACACCGCATATATATATATAATAATATATATATATTTGGTCTCTGTTTTAACAACCCCTCGCGCTGAAAATCTGCCAAAGTCTGCGTATTCTCTCGTGCGTTTTATTTCTTGGTTCTCGCTTGTTTCTTCGTTTTTTCTCTCTCTTCCCTTTTGTTGCTTCAGATTTTGATTTCGATTTCGAATCTTCGACGTCGAATTATTTTCATCCTGTCCTACAATGATGGAACGGTTGAAAACGTTCGCCTGAGATGAAATTTTCGCAATATGCAAAGAATAAGAAAAAAATAAGTGAGTCGTTTGTCCCGCAAATGGGACTGGAGTTTTAAAAGGGTATGGTAGGCTTCAACTTGTTCTGAATTTAATTCGACAACTTGAAGAACGGTGTAAGACCAACTAGAAATTATTTCTTAGCTCTCGGAACTGGGTTTTTTAGGCCGAACATACGCGTTTTACTCGGCGGGAAAGCCAAAAACACCGAGATAGACTCCTCACAATGCTCCCCGGAATTTTTCGCGAGATTTAATGTGTTTGCACACACGTTATTATCATAGCGAAATGTTGAAAACTCTCGCAAGATGAACCTCTCGCTGCATGCAAGGAGTTGCAAAATAATTTGGCGAGCTCACGTCTCGTCACCCCGGCTGGGATTGCTGGGAGTCAATTCTCAGATAACTCCGCACACAGGGTACCCGATGAGGAGTGGTGTGGTTTGGACCATGACGATCGCCTCCGCGAGGGCTTCGACCTTATGCGTGCGGCATGAGCGTGTAACCGTTTCGAAAGAAATTTGTCCGTAAGCGACCGTAAAGCGACCCTCAACGAACAGACAGACAGACAGACACTTTTCTGAATACGTTTGAGAGACCACAAGTGTACCACCACTTGCTTGTGGAATTACGGAGGGGAGCCATAGTAGTCAGCAACATTTGGTGAATCAGGACACATCATGGCAGCATGGACACAAAAACCTGTATATTACAGTATTTTTACGAAGTATATCTACAGGCAGTAGTACCGTACCCGGTATTAATAGTGGTTTCTTTCAGGGTTTTGGCCAAGATCGGGTATTATACCTGCCCACTTTCGTGCCAAAAACAGCTACATACTGAAATCAAGTACAAACACACACACCAGGAGCCCTTCTATTGGCCAAGCTGACATTGTAACTGATTTTGGCACGAAAAGGCCAAGGTACGCCTGATTTTTTCTACTCTGTCTAGCTTTCAACTGATTTTGGCCAACTTTGAACCAATCAGAGGGGCCATGCGTACACTGTGTTTTCTCTCCGTGTGTATGCGTCTGCCCTCCCTTGGTTAAATTCTTCTGTAGCAGTGCTCGTACGTCGTACGCAAAATCACGTATATACATGCATACATACATGCCTACGCTGGTTTCACTTTTTCTCCTTCGAAGTGTACGATGTGCTCCATCCAGTTGGTTGTCGTGTGTACTGCTCTGTTGTTTTCTATGTCCACAGCAGTCTTTATACAGCACCATGGACACTCGGGGTTTCGTCTGCACCACCCCGCATCGAAGTGGTCTCAGGTTTGGTACGAAAAGGCGCCAGAGTAAACACTCTTGGCGCTCCCGCCGTGGCGAAACAAACGAAGCATATTAATAGTGACTCTTTGCAGGTCCAAGTGGAGCCCGTGGTACCTACACCCTGAAGAAAACAAAACAATTTCAGATTTTGGGGGCCATGTGGCACGCTTAATGCTTTAGGCGCATTCTTTTTTTTTTCCGGATTCACACCGCTCGTGGCGCGCGTTTTTTTACTTGGTTTTAGGATGTACCTGATTTTGGCTCAAACGGATCAGGTATTATACCTGATTTTGGCATTTGCCCTTTCTTTTACATTCTTCGTGCCGCACCTCAGCAAGGAGATTTTGCTCGTTGGGCTGCACTTTTTTTTTCTTCTTTTGTCGAAAACCATTTTTTTTTTTTAGGGTGACGTACAGAAACCCTATCCTACAATCAAGGGTCTATAATAGCCTCAGAAAGGATGCGCCTGTCTAAAAAAATCGAGACTGCAGTATACTAAAACAAAATGATTGTTTTTTTCGGAACTGCAGTCCCGTTTTCGGGTAATTTTGTCACGAAAAAAAAAAAACGAGACTGCAGAACAAAAAAGGGTTCAAGGACCTGAGCAGGCCAGCAAATATTGCGCCAAAACGTGGTACGTACTTGGTACTTCATACCCCAAAAGTGGCAGAGCGCTCCGATACAGGGGGGAGACATCCGTGACCACGCGGCTTTGCCCAGAGCAGGTCGATGAATGACTGGTTCGAAAAAAAAAAAAACTCTTCTCGCGAGTTGACTCACGTGCGGCTATTCTGTGCTGTGGATGTGCTTTGTCGCGTGTTTGTGGAGGACCGTTTGTGTCTGTGGTTGGTGGGGGGGTGCTTGGGATCACAGCAGTGGCTATATTGGGCGTCCGGCGCCACCTTGCCGAGGGAGACAACCACATTTCAGTACTCTTGGGGCAACGACGAAAAAAAAAAAAAAAAAAAAAAAAAAAAAGAGCTCATTGAGCGAAAAAAAAAAAGTCATTTTTTTTTTTATCTCCCTTTTAATACTTTCCGATGTACCAGGCAGTGCCATTTCACTCTCCCTCTCGCCAGCCAGCCAACCCCCAAAACAAAAAAAAGCAAAAACAAAAAAAAAAAAAAAAAACCCGCAAAAAGAAAGAATGGAGATATGGATATATCTCAGATACTAGACCCACATTCTTTCGTCTCACATCCGACATGCTCCGGTCGTACATCGATATTTCGTTCATACGTGTAGCTTTATTCGGGCATCCACCCCACCTCCCCCCCCCCCCCCCAAGTCTTGGCAATGTAGGGATGGGAGAATCTATGGTCATATGCGACTACGGCCACGCATGACATGGGTGCACCACCCCCCGCCCCCCCCCCCCCCCCCTCCCACCCGCCCCACCCCCACGCATAGCCCCCCCCCCCCCCCCCCCCCCCCCCCCCCCCCCCCTCCCCGTCCCAACATCGGCCACACTGCACTCCACCTCTCCCCCCCTCGCCCCTCTTTGCCGGCGCCCCACCCCCCCGGCGCACCGGTACCCCGGACACCTCCCCCTGAAACCTTCCAAAGTGATTCGGCATTCATGGTCCCCTCATCCACTCTACGGTCATTCGACTACGGTCATATATGACAAGAGTAGCCCCCACCTCCCCCCGCGACCCCCTCGTCCGCCACAAACCGCTTTCTCTTTCCGTCCCCGCGGCCTACTCCCGGAAAAAGAAAACAGAAACAGGCAGTGTAGTCGTGGGGTGTTAACATTTCTCTCGTTTATCCCTCGTTCCCTCCCACCCCCAAGCTCTTTTCTGATCAGAAAGCCAGCGAGAAGCAGTGGAAACTCAGTACAGCCTTGGGGCTCTCTCTCTCTCTCTCTCTCTCTCTCTCTCTCTCTCTCTCTCTCTCTCTCTCTCTCTCTCTCTCTCTCTCTCTCTCTCTCTCTCTCTCTCTCTCTCTCTCTCTCTCTCTCTCTCTCTCTCTCTCTCTCTCTCTCTTCTCTCTCTCTCTCTCTTCTCTTTTTCCCCCTCACCCCCCAACCCCCCTGCGATGCAAAAACAATTGAGAAACAGGCGAAAAAGCCGGCAACTCTATTTTCATCTCCGCCCTCAAAAAGGCAGACCAGAAAAAAAAAAAAAAAAAAACACCACAGAAAGAGATGGGAAACACTCAACAGCTCTCTTCTTTTTTCAAATGCCCCTCTCGTGAGAAAAGCGACAAAAATCAGAGAGAGGTTACAAAAGAGAGGGGCAAACTCGCTGCAGATTTCGTTTTCTTTTTCATTCCCCTCCTCTCAAGAAAGCAACAAAAACAAGAGGGAGGTAAAGCTTCAGCAGTATTCCCCATTATTCCTGTGTTAATTCGACACCCAAATCAGAGGAGGAGAAGAAAAACCAGCAGCCTTCCTGGTTTTTAATCTCCCTTCTCCAGCAAAGAAGAACGCAACAGAAAAATGAAACTGGAAATGAACTGCAGAAACCATTCGCAGCTGTCACGCTTTGCATTCCGAAAAAAATCGTCAAAAAGAAATTGCAAAGGAGGATAAGAAATAAAAGAGGAAGAAGAACAAGAACATGAACAAGAACAAGAACAAGAAAAAAAAATCACACACACAGAGAAGAGACAATGAACGAGAGGCAGAGGGGAAGCAAATCCAGCACCGAAAAAATCGAGGCTTTGTTTTTCGTGCCTTCGCTCCACAGCTCGATCGCGGTTCGACCGTCAAACATTCTCCAGCGTAAATTTCCATCTACTGTAATTCACACGTAGTACATATCCCGATTTAGCTTACGTAGACCCTCCTGTGTGCAGTCCTTCGCCGTGATAAGAGTGCTGTGCAAGGTCAGTGATCGCGCAGAACCCTCGCGGGAAAGTCGCTCCTCTTCCATCTATCGATCACGCACGCCGTGCGGCTCTCCCAGCGACGCGCCGACGTCAGCCAGATCGTTTCAGATCGGGAGTCTATTATGCCCCGAAAGATGCACTAGACACTGAAAGATGAATCGATTTTCCTATCGGAGGTGTGAACCAGTTTTGTCTCCAAACAAAACGGAAATGAAGCTGGGGAGGGGTTAACAAACCAATATACCAAGATAAGGCGGGCGGGGAGGGGGGGAGGGGTACTCGATAGGAGAGAGATATACTCAAACTCATGGATGGCCGTAGTCGTATGACCATAGATCTTCGCATCCTTACAATGCCGGGACGGAGCATGTCGGCATAAAGGGGGGGGGGGGGGGGGGGGGGGGGGGGGGGGGGGGGGGGGTCGTAACCCCATCCATCAGTCCTTCGGTCTGCACCAGAAAATCGAAATCGCGTCTTGAAATATTTTTTCCCCCTATTCCCACTCAATGGTGGCAGGAGGCTTGGAGCTGATGTCGTACGTCACCCGATTGATCCCTCGGACCTCGTTGATGATCCTGTCCATACATCGGGACCGGAACGTGGTCAGCCACGAAAATTAATAGCAAAACAAAACGCAACAGTCGGCGGGAGAAACAAAAATGGCATGGGGTCTAGTCTTGAACGTTTTGAAGCTTAAGGCTAAAAAAGGGTCAGAAAAAAAGAAAGAGAAAAGAAAAAAAAAAAAACGGTCAGAACGCGACACTACTTCAACAACTCTGATAGCAGGGTCAGGCCCATCTTACGTGAGGTAGGGTTCGTTCGACACTACGCTGATCTCATCCCATCCCATCCCACCCCACCCCACACAACTCCACTCCACCCTACTCAGGCCTACCCAGCCCATCCCACCCCTCCCCAGTTCACCCTACCCCACCCCACCCCACCCCACCCCACCCCAACCCAACCCACCCCAACCCACTCAGGCCTACCCAGCCCCAGCAAGGTGCTGTAGCGCATTCACCGAGCAACCGCAGCCGGCACATTTCGGCACATACCCTCGGGTATTTGAGACGCTGCCCGACGTCGCGTGAAGGCACGTCATGCCGGACTGCGAAGCACGCGATGTCACTCACCTATTTGAGATTCTGCCCAGCACTTCGTAGGGCATGTGATACCAGTCCGCGGTCATGTAGTCCGTCGTCTGCACGCATCGTATCGCGCACACTTTCTCGTAAGTTCTGTGCACCACGGCACCATACACGTCGTGGTACGGGGGGCCACAGAAAATAGGACCAGATATTGTTAGCAAAAATAGGGAAATACATAATTTTTTGTGTGCACCGCAGGTCATATTTACTATGGTCCCCCGGAAAAGCAGTAGGTGGCGTGATTGTTGGGTGTAGTACATACATTAGTTAGTAGTATTGTTAGTAATGGTAGTACACCCGTGTTGCATTGCCCACAAAATGGTTTTTTAGGTGCAATAAAAAAATGCGAATATTATTGAAACCGGGGTTTGGCAGAGCTCAGCCCCACAGAGGGTATTTTGAGGCACTCTTCACGGTCACCGTGCTGCTGCCCACTGAAGGCCCCAAATGGCACAGGACTCTCAGAGGAACTTAATCAAGTCATGATAAGAGC
Source organism: Macrocystis pyrifera (assembly GCA_031763025.1). NCBI lineage: Eukaryota > Phaeophyceae > Laminariales > Laminariaceae > Macrocystis > Macrocystis pyrifera. The sequence goes on along the minus strand of JASSKH010000002.1, from coordinate 5,090,018 downwards.
CTGTTAAGTGGCTGGTTGGCGCTTGGCCGTCCTGGGCTTGGATAAATTCGGTTCATCGCAGCTTCAAGCAAACGGCAGCTTCGGTCGAGGCGATTGCGCCGCTCGATTAGGCCATTTTCACGGCCGAGGTCCGACTCGAAGACCTTGACGAAATTGACCACATTTCCGTGTTTGTGCTCGCATACAGCCAGCCACGTCATTTCCGCCTTGCGAAATTAGGGATCGAACCTCCAGCTGCCTGCCACGGTCGACCTGAGAATGGTGCCTAAAAAATCACCAAAAACATGCACAACACGGCCATCCTGCTCTCGCTTGTGCCGACAGTCGAACACGCTAAAGAACTCCGTTTTATGTCTCGATTTATATGCAGACACGCGGTATGTGCTGGACTTCTGTACGTACACAGCGGTACAGTATGCAGCAGCAGCAGTACAATAATACTTGACATGATTGTATTGAACGTTATTTTCCGGCGGAAGGCGTCATTTTTGTTTCTTGTTTCTTGTAGCACAGCACAGCAGCGCGGTGTCGTTTTTGGGAAAAGCAAAAAGGGTATAGTAACCGTGTCCGTGTACCCGGGTGATCGTGTCCGACGGGGAGCGGGTACCCGGTTCCGGTCCCATCTCAACCCCCCTCCCCCGCCCGGTCGGGTACCCGGTTCCTAATTTGAGGCCGGGATGCAATTTTATTCCAGCAACTCAGCACAACAAGCACCACCTGCACGAAGCCGTCACTACCCTTACACGGCAGCAAAAACGCTGAGCAATAGATGGGTAAATTTTCCTACCGAGATATTGGTCGCGTTTTTTTTTTGTCTCCCTCAGGTGTGCCCCTGGTGCCGTGGTAAAGAGCCAAACCTTTTTCGAACTAACTGCCCGTTGGGATCCAATATCCTATCGAGATCGTCAGTCATCTCGATTTTTCAACCGACGGTAAAAAGATAGAGGACCAATTCCGAGGACTACCTCGTTCGGTAGAGTATATCATACAGACACAAATTTGAAGAAAAAGAAACCATAGGTGTGTGTTGCCTTTACATATAATCGTCCTTTTTTCACCCAGCTTCATCACCCGGTGTCCGTCCTGGTTCCTTATCCCAGGTATATACTAGGTTTGGGGTCACAGACTGTGAGACAGAGGAACACCAAAAACAAAAACAATCGCATACTCAAGGGTCAAGCAATTGAAAGGCCAGCGTGCTGGGTACGAGAACACAACAACAAAAGCGAGACCAGAGAAATAGGAACGAAAATAGAATAAAAGTAAAAAGTATGAAATGAAACATAATACAAACGACGCAAGGAAAACAGAAAGGCTGCGACTAGACGGAAAGCATTCGTACTCAGGAAAGACAGACAGCGGCTGCCCAGACGAAGCAACACGAAGGAGAGGAATATACAGGCATGAAGACGGCGGGGAGGGGGAGATATACAATAGGAGAGACAAGGCAACACGCAAGATGAAAGAGAGGGGAAAAAGAGAGCATCGTACCCCGGGCGGTGATCCTGCCCGTCTTACCTAAGCAATCGATTCGGTAACCTGGTCACACCCTTTGCCATGTCCTTTCCACTCTCGTCCATATCAGTATCTAGTGTCAGTATTGCCGCGTTCGCCGCCCCCACCCCCCATTGAACAAATGAACAAGATACAAACAAAATATGCTAGAAATCAAGCGCTAGTCGAACCAATACCTAGCTACCCGAGATATATCATTTCGTTTTTGACACTCTTCGACAGCTGTATCAGTACGGCTGCCCCTTTCCTACGACCCCCCACCTATCTTCGTTGCTCTCGGCGTCCTCAGCTGCACGGCGCAGCGAGCTTCTCTGCGCCTCGTCTCTGTGCCACCTCTCCATGAAACAGTCCGCCGCTTGGACGCCCCCCCGGTACCACTTCCCGCTCTTCTTACCAGTTCTCGGCCACAACGGCGTTCTTAGTTCCGAATAGCAAAGGGGGGCTTTCCGTGGACTCCTCGGTGGCTCGAAAAGAACTGCAATCGCTTGCCAGACATTGGGCCCAGTTGTTTCCTATTCGGCCTGGTCCTGTGTTCTCCCTCCACCAGCGGTACGATTGAACAAAAACGTACGCAGTATGTATGTACTACGGGGGACCATAATAAATGGAACCTACAGTACGCACAAGAACGTATACATTTCGCTATTTTTACTGAAAATATTTGGTCCTGTTTGCTATGGTCCCCCGTAATAGATATTGTGAGATTTTATCATTGTGCAACTGTGTTACACACGTCTATATTCTGTCACATGTCTGCCTCGGTGCAATACGTCTATTCATCTAAAACCTGCGGATATTCCACGTAATATTCTCCACGCCTGATGTGAAAATCGGTGAAGAATGATACCGGGTTTTCTGTTTCGGCGCGGCGGGTGATTCGGGGGTGATACCTTTTCCCGGCCCGTACTGTTGTTCGTTGCGTAGTTGACACGAGTAGCGGAACACATCGATGACGTGGCACATCAGCACATCAGTCACCTTGTATACTGCTGTGATGCTCATGTCGGTCGTTCTTCCTATATAGCAATAGGTATTTTATCGATACCTCAGGAGGGGCATCTCAGACAGCAGTGTCGTAGCACACAACGGTAGGTGAGTTCCCTTTTCACCGATGAAATGTATTAAGTTGGTATGGAGGCGTTATACGATTAAGATCCACTCCGAATGTTAACGTTCTGAGGCTCCTATGTCTCCCCAAGGTAGAATGCGGAACCCAACGGGGACAAACATGTGAATAGGACTGGTGCAGCTACGCACATATCGCACTTGTGCGTAGAGCACAAACAAGTTACATACTCGTCTTTCAACTGCCGCCTGGTAAAGGCGTAGCGTTGGCTCAGACAGTTTTCTTCCGGAATATATACGTAGGAAGGAAGACCATCGCATAGTGATGTGGCACCTGAGAGTCTTGCATAGGCGTTACGTGGGACGAGATACCATCACATGTTGATGTGGCACATGATAGTCTTGCATTGGAAATATGTGGGACGAGAGGTGATCACGGTACTGTGGCGACACGCGATAATTCCTTGTATTTTCAAGTGGGATAATAGCTGGAGGTGGTACACTATTAAAGACGATATCTTGGTGAGCAAAATATGTTTGTGTACACGAGGGAGACGTTCGCGGTATAATAGGGTCAGGCTCGGCTGTCTGGGTTCACCCCTTTTTTTTGTGTCGGGCCGAGCAAGAAAGGAGGCTAGAAGAGGGTCCATCCCTCTCACTTCTCCTTTCTCTGCCCCTCTTTCTCCACGGCACGGTCATGTTCATGGTGGTTGAGTACAATGCGTCTTTTTCTTGTTCTTCTGCACATCCCTATGGCGTCGGAGGGTTTTTTTTTTTCGTCCCCGTATGATCCCACACCGAGATTACCCCTTAGATATGGTCAGGAGGGGTCTACGTTTGACCCGTGCTACCAGATATGGAGGTGTACCAGACCAGATGTTGGCCGACACGATTACGATTGAGGGCCGGGCTCCTTGACAAGCTACTCAAGTGGTTCGGATCGAGATCGAGAGGTGTTGGCAGCACACGACGGTGAGACCGCCACCAGGACAAAACTTGAAAAAAACAACAACACAGGAAAACCGTTCTACCTCGAGTATCAAGTATTCAGGTCTTGTCCACATAGCACCTTCCGTGTCGTTTTGAGTCACCCAATTCGAGCCATCCCACGGTAGGGGTGAACCAGAGGTTCCTGAGCCCCTCACGTTAGGAGCTCAATGTCTCACACGATACAGTACTTGGAAGAAATTTGTTCGCGCCACCCGACCGACACTTGTATGCGCTATAATTGTCCCAAAACGAGTAGACGAGTAAAAAATTGATGCTAACTGCTGGCTCCTCAGTTAGGGAACTCAATCGGTCAGAAACCTTTTGCCCAACAAGTGCAACCTATACTGTGGAGTGACTCGATCCTCGTTACCCTTTCATGCGTGGTGGTTATGGTAAGGTTCGATTGAACGTCACGCATTGTCGGATGTCGATTGCAGTAATAGTATTCCCCTTCATGTGTTTGCCGTTATTTTTCGGGCTGTACCCCTAGGGTATGTAAGTCACGGGCCGGTTGTTTTGGTCTTGTGTTTTGTTTCGCGGGACATTGTTTAGATTGGATAGACAGCTTCTAGTGAAGTAAGCGGCCACATGATCGAGAAAACAGGCACTATATCCACGATATCCAAGCCCCCCCCGCCTTTCTACGATAAATGCATCACATTCGGGGAGCAAACGTTTTGGCGCCAACCCTGCTTCCTTGACGGATGCCTCATGTTTAAAACCACGATAGATCCTGGCGGCATATGAGTGTATCACGTGTGCTCTTCATTGTTGGGCATACTGCGTACAGACACGTACGAGATGCTTGGGCGAGTAGCATCAGCCGTACTCAGACATGCTTGTCCCCGTTGAATTCCGCATTGTTCGTTGGGGGGACATATTGCCGGGGACCACAGTAGGCAGGACCTACGGTACGAACAAAACAAACTATATATTCACCTATTGTTACTAACAATATTTGGTCCTATTTACTATGGTCCCCCAAAATAGTATCGTCAGAACATGCAGGGTGGGCCTCTGTCGTTGAACGACCCTTTTTCAGCTCTTATTGGTACATCTTCTACGTCTGAAAAGTCATTCGGTTCGGAGCCCCTTTTTGTATGCGAAGGGCTGATGGCATGATTGTCGAAAAAAAAAGACTTCGAAAGAACGAAAAAAGCAGAGGTGAGCTGCCCGGTGGTTTGAACCGACACCCCGACGGGTCCAAACTTTATCCCGTTAGGACAAACGTTAAGATTCCTATATCAGTCAGGGCACCTTAAATATCAAAATGGACAGGAACACATCAATGAATGCCTATTTCGGTTCCTTTCGTAGAAGACAATAGTAGGAGCATGCAGATTTTGCGTCTGTGTTCATTAGCTTTCTCTAGGCAGGGTCGTGCCGCTCGCGCGGCGGCCACGCTCTTCAGGAACAAAACGTTCAAGCGGGCATGGGGAGGGTGGCGTGGGTCTCCTCACAGCATTTTTGGGAGCGGTTACAAGGGTTCAGTTATCGTTCATGTAGAGGCATCATTTGCCCTCCTTATATATAAAAGGCGCAGCTCGAAAACCCGGGGGGGCAGGGGGCATTCTTGCATCGGGTGAACGGGGCTCTGTGGCGCGCCCTCTGCCGCCAGAAGCGTTCGTCGTCCGGGTTACCTTCTCCGAGCAGGAAACACCGTTTTCCGCATTCAAAACGTAGAACGGTCCCCCCTTAGTGGATATAGCGCTTCTTGGTTTAGGCAGCAGCGGCCGAGGAGCAATGCTCAATCGTCATGTCCGTGCGCGGAGGCAGGCATCACCATAGGCCAAACTACGGCACAGGCTATTGCGCGGGTAGGAGGCTGTATTCAACGACGAAGGAGAAAGGAGACAGAGCGTCGACGAGCGGGGACGAGACGGGTTGAACTCACCCTCAGCGATGATTTTTGTTTTTTAGATCAGAACCGCAAGCGCGAGGAACATTTGGCTTTTCGGGACGGGGGAGAAGGAGAACCGACTGGAAGGGAGTGGCAACTAGAGCACGTGCAAAAAGCAGCGGGCGAATTGGGCTAACGGGATGAGGTGGCCATGAAAAACGGCAGCAGGACGGCACATAGAGACCCATGACCGGTACGCACACCACCACGAGAGAAGCAGTAATCGTTTTTCTCCTGGTTTCGTTTCTCACCTGGCAGTAGCACGTGCTTGCTATTTACGTCACTGGTCTTTGTACCGGCGAGTTGTACACCCTTCATGGGGATTGACCCCCGCAATTATCAGGGATGTGGTATCATAGCTGTGCTGCAACGTTTGTGTCAGACAGTCCGGATAGAGATGACGATCGTTGGTATTCGTGTGGTGGCTTTAGGTTCGATTCGCTCCCTTTTCACTCCATGTCCGCGAGTCGTCACTCTGACAGCACCTCAGACAGCAGGCGTGTTCCTCTCTGTGTTCACGACTACCGTGCACTTCGTACGGTGCAGGGAGCACTCTAGACAGCAACCGCTGTAGTCAGCAACCACGAGTTGTGGTTAGTGGTGGGAACGGAGGGAACTCTGGGTTGCAATTGAGAGGACATGCCCGCGGCCATGTTAGTTCAGTTTGCACATTGATTTCATCTTGTGTGCTTGTAGTCCTTCTTCGTCTCGTATATAGGCAGCTGAATTTCCAGTTTATTTCGAATCTTCCTAGGGCGAGGGGTCCAGCACCTTTCCTCTTTGTGCGACCACGGACTCCTTTGTATGCGAGTTAGTCAATGTCAGAACAACAACAACAACATAGTGGCTCGAATGAAAACCCTCTGTAGTTGCCGCGGATGGCGCACAATGTTTCAAAGCCCCCCTCACGCCATGCCCCTCACGAACAGAACTCTTGAGAAAATGGGTTCTTGTTCAGCCTGATGTTGGTTGTATACCAAACCAATACGCCATAGCGTAATACGCTTGGTGTAAGTCACAGGTCCTGTGATCTGCTCTGATTGCTCTTTAGAACAGGGCGCATAGGGGCCATCGTAGATTGAGGAGGTGCGTGACGGGTAGGGTTCATGGTTGTGGGGCGCTGGCATATGAGGATAGTTGTGTCAGCCTCCCGATACTGCTCGTTGCTTATCAGCTCCTTACGAGACTTGGTCAACTCGAAAGCTCGGCAATGGCACAAGAGAGACAGAGGAGTTCCGTGTTACTGTCTTTAGAAACTATCACACGGTCCGGTGCCAGCTGTACGTCCAAAAGCCTTTCGAGATCGATCAGGAAGACCCGAAACTATCCCTGGGTACAAGTGAAGTTTTACTCCGAACGAAGAACACCGTTACATCGCTCGACGTCTTCCGGGTCGACCCCGACTACTGCATCGTGCAATGCCGCGGGTCTGAAGAGCTTTGCCCTTTGGTTCCTGCCAATATGTATGTCTACAGGGTGATACAGCGGCGCTACGATGAGTGGTGGATAGCCTCGTTGCCACCGGCATATTTAGGCAATTCAAGCGAGAGGGGCTCCGAACCTCACTTGGCGTTGGGCTTGACTCTGAACTTGCGGTGAGAACAATCCCATGGCGGTGCGTAGACTGAACTTGCGGTGAGAACAATCCCGTGGCGGTGCGTATCGCGAAACCGAAACTATGGAAGAGCAGTCACTCCGACCGAGTGATTCTGAGAGGCTGAGCGCATAGGACGTAAAACTGAAACTCTCACCGTACGGCGGGACTACAGAACGTTCGGTCTAACTCTCACCGTACGGGGTGTACTCATTATCGTGCATGGCCGTAATCATACGACCATTGACCCTCGCATCCCTACAATGCCGGGACGGAGCACGTCGGGTACTCACCGACCAGGCAGACATTGGTTGCACCGAGCCAGAAGCGAAACGTGAGGTGTTGGGCGAGTCGCACGAAGGGTGAGCTCCATCCTACTAAGAACCGCTTTAGAGGCGGATTTGCTTGCATATGGATGACAGCATGAATGGATTGATTTAATTTCTGGTGAGGCCACTTCCAGAGACAGCAATGGGTTCACTATGTAACTGCCTCGTGGGTGCCTCACCATATACACACTACGTGATACGATCATCCCCCTTGTGCAGAGTAAAGCTTCTCCCCGCACTAAAATGATTTAACTTCACCGCCAGCCGTGGTAACTGCCAAAACAAAATAAACGAACAAAATAAACGGTGCCCTGGCTGTCTAGCTCACGCAATGAGAGGCGTGTTTTACAGCATCGTCGTCAACCGACGCCAACCCAACCTATATATACGAGGTATATGATATAGGGGGGGGGGGAGGGCGTACTTATTTGTTGCTTGCCTTAGAAATTTGACCATCGACCACGCATTCCTTTTCGAGACGGAGCAGGGGGGGTATCCGCATTTTTAGGGCCACGTCGACGGGTGGTTCTGTTCGCCACATCCGACACATTATTTGTTGTTGTTGTTGTTGTTGTTGTTGTTGTTGTTGTTGTTGGTTTAGTTTAGTCGCAAATAGTAGCAAATAGCCCCCATTTTGACGGTCTGGATCCCGCGAAAACCAAAAACAACTACTCCAAATATTCAAGAGTGCCAAGACACTCGGCCGAGTGGCTCTCATCGGCTGAAGATCTAGGAATGACATTCAAGCCAGCAGCAGTAGCGTCACACGGTATGGGCCTGGTGCCCTTGGTTCCACCAGCAGCCCCATGTGCGTCACCCAGTCAGAGGCATTGTACTGATGTACGTACGTAGCTCGCGGGTCTCGACCGTCATTTCTGCTTGCAGCAAGCATTACTACAGTAAGATTAATAAAAAAAAAAACGACTACAGTATGTTGATACAGTGTTTGAGAAAGCATCCTTCTACCCGGTGCGATGATAGTCGCTCAATAGTCGATGACTTGGGTTTGAGACCTTCAGCCGGTCAGAAAATGCTGCCTTCGAAGGCAAAAAACGTTCAATCCCTGTAGTGCGATGAGTCGGTTTGGCGATGAAAACGCGTCAATTCGTTGTAAGATCCTTACGTGGGCTTTGGGACTGTTCGTCCCGACTGGTCTTTTTATTAGACAGAGGTACTATTATAGTCGGATTTTGGGCGAGATGGAGGCCTCCTCCAGGTGAGGCGACAAGACCACAGAAAACAATGGTAGAGCTATAAAACACCGAGGAGTTCCAGGATAGATGTATCACATTTGGGAAATACAAATTTACACGCCCACCACGGCGGCCTTCTCGGACGGCAGTTGAAGGAGGTACAGCACCACAAATCTTGGAGGTATCTGTGTCCAAGTATTGAAAGTGCTGGCGCATCAGTTGCATTCGTAGGTGTCTCCTCGTTCGATTCCGCAATAAATCTTGTGGGAGGACACAGTAGGAGCCTCAGAGTGTTTAGGATGAATATCTATTGTAGAACGCTTCCAACCCCATCATAGCCAACGCGTCGCGTAAGAGGTAGGTCTCTTCCGTCGGTTAGAACATGGTAAAAAGAAAATCTGACAAGGGGGCGTGCACATGCCGCGGCCGAAACGGTTCTGACTGACGAGGCGCTTCGACTGAGGAGCAGCCCTGTATTGCGTCAGTGTATGCACAACCGGGACTCGTTCGCTCTATCGCGGTAGGATTGTCCGCCGGGGTAGTCGTCAATCGTTTCTAAAGGACAGTTTCGGATCAGTCTGGAGTTCCTATAGTTATAAGGCCTAGAAGAAAACCGGTGCTACCTATGGCGTAGGACGCCGAGCGTGCCCGCCATCAGGCATACCAGGGTCAGTCTTACTACCGTCGGCCACGAGCAGGACACGGCATAGCGCGTCGTGTGTGCGAAGCGCGTGGGTCCTTTCGTCAGCACAAACGACGAAAAGTTTCAGTACTATTTAGGACGTTTGTTGCCTATATGTGTGTGGTGTGCAGAGCAGCTCCTACTAGCACGGGGGGGGGGGGGGGAGGGGTCGATTCCTTCACAACAAAAAAAAAAGATTCCGTCATATGTGTTAAACGAGGCGTACTCTGTCCTCGATGTATTGATCTTTTTGGTTTCGTGCGAAGGTGGGGGCGTTGGTTTGTCGTTGTGCGTTTTGTACCCGCGACAGGCTTGCCACCTCTCCCTCAAGATATCAGGTGTGTTATGTGTTTGATGGTGTTGAATCATACAGCTTTGGTCGATTAGAGCCACTCGGCGGAGTGACTGCGGTACATCGTCTTTTTCACCTCGTTTTGTTTTCGCGATAGGCACTGCCATGGGATTGCTTGTTATACTCTGCAACAATACTCGTTTCTCATTGCCAAATGTGGAGTCTTGCACAAGTCCGCTACAGCCTGGGTGGGGTGAACACGGTAGTGAAAAATCATGGCATCACAACCCCTCCCCGTATATGGTCACATGACTACGGCCATGCATGATAATGAGTGCCCCCCCCGACCGTAGCACCGGTCGACAAACTCTAAATTAGCACTGACTCCAGTCGTTGTTATTGTTATTTTGGTTGCCCTCGGAGGTCGCGTAGTACTTGATTTCACCCACCCTTATCGCCTCCTACAATGTACCAGTCTGATCAAAAATACAAAGGACATTTCAACGTTTTACTGCCATCTAAACGTTCCTCCTGTTTTTTTAGCCAGTTGGAATCAAAATGCGCTCACGCTTCGTACGAGTGCTGTCTAGGGTCCGGATTGAACAGCACTACGGTCTACAGTGAGAACGACTGACGTACGCGAAGCAGCTTATAGTCTCCCGTCTTGATTACGTACTGTGATATCAACGCTGAGCGGGATTAAGCTCTTAAACCTACGAGTAGCATATCGAATGCATGCCGCTTACTATAAACCAAGGGTGTCTCCTAGAAAAAAAGCTGTGCCTAAAAAATGCTACCCGTATGAATTACCGTACGTAGTTCACGCGATCATGTCTGACGCACACTATACATTGGTACCACGCCGGGCGAGAAAACGGGTCGTCCAAACAACACAATAACGATTTTTATGGTGCAGAAAGGGAGGGATTGTTTTTTGTTTCTGAACTCGGGGAGACCAGTTGCTGCACCATCTCCCAAAATGGACAATTTTTTGTTTCTCCCTACATCACTATTTAATAGTGTAGTACCACTATGGTGTGTCTCAGAGGTGCAAGTTATCTACTTCACTCTACGGACGGTACAATACCCACGTAGGACATAGCAGTTGCTCAAAGTCGTCGAAATGTCTGATGCATTCTGATTGGCTGATTGGCGTGATTCATTGTTGTTGTTGCTGTCTTCCCATTAAATCGTCATTTCTACCCAGCTTCATCGATACACCCAGTCCGTCCTGATTTCTTATCCTAGAGAGATACTGATTCCGTGGTCACAGACTGCTATGAGACAGAGAACGCCTAAAAATAAAAAATAATCGCAAATGCAAGTGTCAAGCAAGTGAAATACCAGCGTATCGGGTACGAGAACACAACAACACAAGCAGGACCTAAAAATATGAACAAAAAAGCAATACAACCAAAAACAAAAATATAAAATGAAACAGAATACCAACGAGTCTGCCAGACGGGAACGTACTCAGGAAGGACAGAGATCTGCTGCGCGGACGAAGCAACACGAAAGAGAGGGGGCTACAGGAAAAAGTCTATAAGAGCTATAATCGAACCGATACCTAGCCACCCGGTCTATCATTTCGTTTCTGCATTCGTCGACAGCTGATTCATGTGCGATTCGTCTACTCTTAGGGAGATCTCGGAGATATAGTTGATGTGCTTCTCCGTAGGGAGTTGTTTTTTTTTTTCTTCATAGACTTCTAGGGGTCTGGGAAGGCGATGCGAGGCGCCCTACCTGACACTTGACTCCACTTGCCTTGCTTGTCTTGTACTTATCTTTTTACTTCGCTTCATCATGAACTTCAGCATGGGCAACAATAATTTATTTTCTTAGAGCTTTTTCGAGCGGGTGTGACCTGTAAGCGAGAGCTTATTGGAGATGTTACTTGACAGTAGCTATCATTTTGTCGTCACTGGATACCACGGAATATCTGGTAGTATACGGTACAAGGGATCCATAATAGATCGATTTTGGGTGTGTCACCACCTGACGAACGTTGTCATAGACCGTAGTCGGGTACGGGTGTGTCATCACCTGACGAACGTTGTCATAGGCCGTAATCGGATTCGGGTGTGTCATCACCTGACGAACGTCGTCGTAGGAGGTATATGTATCTGTTATGTATCTGTTAAAGATCATCAAGATCGGAAACAGCCAAGAGGAGCGTTTGCACGCCCACTTGTTCACTCTACTTTTGCTCATCATCATCAGCTTGTCTGCTGAGCTTAATAACTAATCAACCTTGGCCTGGAGTCGCCAACATCATCATCTTTCTTCTATTGAAGATTTCACGCGAGTCCGCCTAACAGCAACTCAAGCGTTTGCACCTCGATCAGTTCTGTGTCTTGACCGGTCATCGGCAAGCGAGACTAAGCGTACACCAGCTTCGAGCTGATACACGCTACTTCACACCAATCCTCAATAGGTTCGAGCCTCGAAACGCGTGCAAACGCAACCATCAGCCACGGGGTACTTCAGCGCGGCTACGACCACGTTATCCCAGGAGCTTCAGTTCGCAAACGCAACCATCAGCCACGGGGTACTTCAGCGCGGCTACGACCACGTTATCCCAAGAGCTTAAGTTCCTCCTGGCTTCAGCGGGGCGGAGATTTCAAGATCATAAGAACGTCTGCTGTTGCCTGAGGAGCTTTTTGACGACGAGTATCTCGTTTGTTGAAAACTACGTACCAACCTGCTGTACGCTGTTACAAAAGCAACCCCACAGACAATCCCAGCACTGCTGTGTGATTAGGGGCCCTGCCTGGCGTAGTCCACACCGTGGATAGTAAGCCTCGGAAGATTTCGAGCGACAGCTGAGTGGAAGCAACTCCCGGCAGCATTGCTGTCTGTTTAAAGGAGCTCTGACTTCCTACGTGCTTCTAGGGGACGGTTACTCTACCAAGGACCCCAAAGCAAGGGTTGAAGTTTTTTACCGGGTAGCTTTTTGATCGTGTCTGAGATCATCATCTACACCGACGATTCTACGCCTACAGCAGTAGGCTATTTATACGAGTAGAAAGTTTGTTACTGCAGCATGGACGACACCAGCAGCAACAACCTCACCAATGCTATCAAGGGGCTAAGGAAGTTTGACGGACGGAACCCCAGCCTCTTTCGAGATTGGCACAAGAAACTTGCTGTGGTCCTCGGCATTACTCGACGAGATATTGCAAACTTGATCAAAGGACGGGCCCGACCAACCGAAGAATCGGCGGCCACGACACGAGATGGGACGCAACAAGCTCAGGACACTCTCCAGCAAAGCACAGCGTCCTTTGACAGAGCGAACGAGGACTTATACGCCATTCTGTTCTTGCTAACAGAGAAACCAGCAGCTAATCTCGTACTGAAGCATGAGCACCCAGACGGGATGAGCGGCAACGGACAACAAGCTCTGGAGGAGCTTGTACAGAAGTACAACAAGGTTACAGATGAGGTCGTTCGCGCAGCCATGGACAAGCTGGTCAACACCGCCATGACACACAACCAGGACCCCGACGATTTCTTCATGGAAAAACACCTCGCCCGCACCGAGCTAGCCAGGATGGGAGAGCCCATCACCGACCGGAGATTCAAGGATATCTGCGTTCAAGGCTTCACATCTGACTACAAGGACATCAAGCTGATGATGTATCGTGATCCTACCTTCGACATCGAACAGATGCAAAGTACGATGCGACACTTATACCTTGACGATCTTTCTCGCAACAGCGGAGCGAAAGGAAAAATCGCTGGCCGAGGTATCGCCATGTCGGCGATAACATCATCTGCAACTACTGTGGAAAGGCAGGGCACCACGCTCGCACCTGCCGGAAGAAGCGGGATGAAACCAACAAATCCAAAAGAACCAAAGGAGCCGCTGGACAGAAGTGGTGTTCCGTCCACAAAACCACTTCGCACAGCGATGCGGAATGCTATGAACAGGGTGCCACTCGATCGGAACAATCGGGGGCTCACCTCGCTTCTGCTGCATCAGGTACAAGAGCCTCTCCAGCACACGACGAGGAGAGACCATCTTTAAACTTCGACGATGATTTTGATCAAGGATTCGCCTTCTCAGGACTAACGACGGGAGATGGCGGCGGAATCTCAGCGTCCAACTCGGACAGGTTCATCATGTTAGTGGATAGCGGCGCATCGGATCACTTCGTGGACGACGAGCTGATCCCAGGGCTGCGGCAACGCATGACAGAGTACGAGAAGCTGGACCAGCCGAAGCCCATTAAAACCGCCGGTAACAAGAAGGTGTTCGCGACGGCAACAGGCACCATCCGCGGGCACATCATCAACCATTCAGGTCGGCCGATCCCAGTTCGCATCTTCGTGCTGATCGTTCCCGGAATGGGACGCCACCTCTTCTCCTCCGCAAGGGCAATGAAATCAGGGGTAAGCACCATCCTCGAGACGGGAAACCCCCGCCTCCAGTTCGACACCACGACTTCTCTCCCTTTGAATCAACACCAGAAAGACGCGGGTATGTGCTCTTTCGAAGTGTCGCTGAGTGCCCTGGACGGCGTAACCTACGGAAAACCCAAGACGCGACCAACACCCTCGATGGGTCTGACGGCACTGCTAAGCGCCGATCTCTGGCACAGACGACTGGGGCACATGAACCCCCGTAATATGGAGCTTCTTCGGAAGGTGGACGGCAATGGTGTCGACTACACCGGCACTGTGTCAGGCTGCGATATTTGCGAAGTGTGCAAGAGCACGCAAAAGGTGCACCCGAAAAAGGACAACCACAAGACTAACGGACCAATGGAACTGGTTTACACGGACCTTTTGGGACCCATTACGCCAGCAGCAAGGGGAGGATTCAAGTACGTCAGCAAGTTTACTGATGATTACTCTCGCATGAAGAAAATCTTCCTTCTTAAGTCCAAGACGGAGGCCGCCCACTCGCTCCACCTTTACAACTAAACGGTGGCTGTTCCACTGGGGCTGCGCATTCAGCGATTGAGATGCGACAAGGGAGGGGAGTACACTTCCAGAGAGTTCAAGGAGCTCTGCGTCAACTCCGGCATTACCATGGAATACACGGCCACAGCAACGCCTCAACAAAACGGCGTATCCGAGCGCGATGGGAGGACACTTGCAGCAATGACAAGATGCCTTCTTAAGGACGGCAACTTCCCCCGCACCATGTGGGGTGAGCTATTATTTACAGCGGTCTACCTGTGCAACAGGTCGCCACATTCGGCATTGAGAGGACAAACACCTTTTTTGAAGATGCACGGCAAAGAGGCAGATCTTTCGGGCTTGCGGTATATCGGATCTAGGGCCTTTGTGCATATCGAGACTTACACGACGAAGCTCGGCGACAAAGCATGGGAAGGAAAGCTATGTGGATTTAGCCAAGACAGCAGAGCCTACCGCATCTACAATCCCGAAAAAGGGACTGTTGTGGAAAGCAGAAATGTCACTTTCCTGGAGACACCACCATACTCCATGCCACCCGTGGGAATCAACAAGGACTACGAAGATGACGTCTTCGATCTCACCTCCTTCCTGGATTTCTCGATTCTACATTCACCTGAGAAAGAGCTGGAGCACCTCCGAGCGAAGATGAGGGGTATGCTAAAAGAGAACGTGAAAACATTCCTGCACCAGGAAACATCATCTCTACCAGAGGAGCCTAGGTCATCCCCGCAGGAGGAACAGTCGCAAGAAGCTGGAGCCTCGCCCGAGGTCGTACCTGCTGCATCAGCCGAAGAACCGGTTGTACAGCAGCCTCGGGTAACTCGAGCCAGTACGAGATCCAGTCCAAACACGGATGATACTTTCGACAGCTCACTCACCCCCAGTCAACTGCTCTACTTCGCCAAGGGAACACCACGGATCAAGACCATGGGCATGCATGAGGACTTTGCTCACATCGACGGAAATCCCTTCCTGTCCTACAAGGCCTTTACATATGCTACTTCAACCCCCGAAGACAAGCGGTTTTCGGAGGAGGAGAAACGAGTACGTCAAACTCCTCGTACGCATACTGATGCCATCAACTCACCAGAGCACATGGAATGGAAAGAGGCCATCAACAACGAGATGGACAACGTTAAGGAACATCAAGTCTACGAGCTGGTCCCAATCACCAGCGTGCCCAAGGAGCAATATCTTCTTTTTCGCCCTGGGACGCATCTATCTGCTGCTTCACCCGGGGTTGAATCTTCCACTCTGGGTGAAGTCACACTGGATGCACCGCATCACGAGACCGCCCATACGGTACACAATCCAAGCGTCGAGGACACCTTCGACAGCATGCACGCCAAGAGGGCATCGGGGGAAGACCCCCCGGACACGTGTGTGGATTTTGCCTACACAAATAGAGACCCTTTTCGAGTCTCGGAGGAGGAAAACTGGGTGATCGAATCCCCACCAAAACACTACGATGCCATTCATTCCCGGAGCAGCATCACCCGGGGTCATCAGATCGACGACATCTGGGGTCATCAGAGCATCAGCATCTATCTATCATCTGGGATCACCGGAGCATGCACGTCTGGGATCACTGGGTCAACATCATCTGGGATCACCAGATCATCATCTGGATCATCATCGTCTGGCATCACCGAAGTATCAGCTAAGACATCACCGCCTGCTTCACCAGGGGTCGTGTCAGCTGCTCGAGAGCTGTGTCTGACTCGTGCCTCCACACGAGCCGAGCCCAAAACAGAGAACACAGAAACAAACCGTCAGCTGAAGGGGGTCTACACGCTCACGATAGCGGAGGGACAACCACGGGCAAACCCCGGACAGGATTTGCGGCATCGACACAGGGCGATCAAGAGCCACTGGCGACTACGGCCTTCGTGTACAACTGCAAGCCAACTTCAGGAATCCTCTTCTTGCTGGACGGAGAGCCCATCATAATCGGGACCAAGAAGCAAACACTGACTGCTGAATTAACGGTGGAGGCAGAGCTGGGACGACCATCAGTTTTGAGGAAAGGAAAAGACTACCTCTCCAACTTCAACATAAGTTGAGCCTCCAGCCACTGGAAGCGTGAACTGTATTGTCTCCCTTACCGAAGCTGTGGGTTGTCGCATGTTCAATTTGCACGGGGCGGATATGAAATTATTTTCCTTGGGTCAGCGAACTGATCACTGGATTTTTTGCATTCAATGGTAGCGTATCCCGTCAATCTTCCCTACAGCAGTGCAGTACAATAACCGGTGTTGTGCAAGATTAAAAAGATAAATCGCAGTCTGTACCAAGCAAGGGTGCATTGTAACCAAGTCGAATCATTACATTCGAATGTGTAGTTGAAAAGAGTACATCATCTCCGGAACTTCAGGATGTATAGCAGGAGAACTTTCCACCTAGATGAGTCCGAACAGGAGATTAGCATACACGGGGGGGATGTCTCTCTGATAACAGTATGTCTTGTTACAGCGTTCAGCTGGCAGTATAAAAACAAAAACATGTTCCTTTGTTTTGTGGGCGGCAGGAACGTTAATACTTTGTTCACTCCTATTCTTGCTGCGGAATGATGAAACAAATTCACTGTTTTAGACTACTACACACATTTAGTATTCCTTTATCGTTTAACTGACTGGAATGTAGTTGACGGTTTGATGATTCTTGGACTGATAGCTAAGCTTGCATAACACGTGCAGAAAAGTAGCAGAGCTGGATATTTTACATCTGCTTGTTTTGTGTAACCCCTCGGGTATTCTAGCAGAATGAATTGGCTCTCAGTAGTTCAAGTTGAATACTTTAACCACAACAATTATGCCCTTGTTGCGTGCATTTTTTTCAAGTATGGCATGTGGCGCAGAGGTCGTACTAATTGTTTTGTTTGCCTGGGACTACCAGCATTGAAACGAGTTATCGTAACGAGAGGTCGTATTGGAGATGTTACTTGACAGTAGCTATCATTTTGTCGTCACTGGATACCACGGAATATCTGGTAGTATACGGTACAAGGGATCCATAATAGATCGATTTTGGGTGTGTCACCACCTGACGAACGTTGTCATAGACCGTAGTCGGGTACGGGTGTGTCATCACCTGACGAACGCTGTCATAGGCCGTAGTCGGATTCGGGTGTGTCATCACCTGACGAACGTCGTCGTAGGAGGTATATGTATCTGTTATGCATCTGTTAAAGATCATCAAGATCGGAAACAGCCAAGAGGAGCGTTTGCACGCCCACTTGTTCACTCTACTTTTGCTCATCATCATCAGCTTGTCTGCTGAGCTTAATAACTAATCAACCTTGGCCTGGAGTCGCCAACATCATCATCTTTCTTCTATTGAAGATTTCACGCGAGTCTGCCTAACAGCAACTCAAGCGTTTGCACCTCGATCAGTTCTGTGTCTTGACCGGTCATCGGCAAGCGAGACTAAGCGTACACCAGCTTCGAGCTGATACACGCTACTTCACACCAATCCTCAATAGAGCTCGCACGCTGATTCGAGTAGGGAGGAAGGACAGCAGTATAACACAGTAATGTGTGCATACTACTGTGGTCTGATGTACTCGAAACTCAACAGAGATCTTGGCACTGTTATGCTGGACCAGCT
Organism: Macrocystis pyrifera; assembly: GCA_031763025.1. Taxonomy (NCBI): domain Eukaryota; class Phaeophyceae; order Laminariales; family Laminariaceae; genus Macrocystis; species Macrocystis pyrifera. The sequence continues at coordinate 5,071,923 of JASSKH010000002.1, read as the reverse complement.
AAAACGAGTGTGTATGTGCTCGTATGGTGCTCTCACGGGTCCCTACCGTTCTGTCCCATGATTTACTAATTTCAATTCTTCGGGAGCGACATTGCTTTCACCGAGGCGGATAAGACGACCTGAGCCGCGGCCGGAGATCAGATTGGAGAACAGAGGTCGCGGCAAAGGCATCAGTCTCAGATTTCTAGCAAGGGGGGGGCGACATGATCCACGTGTACATGCGTACGTACGTGCTTGGAGTCGAGACCCATCAATTTGGCTTGATTCTGCCTATGTAGCATCGTGCCTGGACTGCTGTGTACGCCGCCCCCTCCCCTCCCTCTCCCGCGCGCGCGTATATAGGTACGGTAATGCAACAACATATGTGTTTGCTTTGGTTTCTGATTTTTTTTTGTGACTTGGAAAGTGTTCAATTTTTTGTGTGTTCACTGAGTCATATTCGGACCCCCCCCCCCCCCCCCCCCCCGCGAAGCACTAGTACTTGGGATAATGGATAGTGGTTTTGGCTTGTTGGGGCTCATAGGTTTCCGTTGGAATTTGTTTGATTATTTTGGGTACGATCTTCTTGGAAGTAGCTGGAATGTTTTGGAGGTCCAAGCGCATCCGCCCCCCCCCCCACATCCATCATGCAGTGGTTGGTTAACACAGTTGGTGATTTTACTCCGTAAAGTACGGTTACGTACGAAGGAGGAGCTATAAGATTGTTGTTCTACTGTCCGTGCGCGTACCTATGCATTACTGATTACGGTTTATTTTTGGTGGCATTACCTATACCTTGTTGATTCCTGCTTTAATTGTCAATGTTACGCAACGGGCCTTTTTGGTAAGGAGTACCGTCGAGTGATTTGGGTGGTATTTATTGTACCGATTTGAGCGCGTATGATGTCTGCGATTTAAGCCTTTAGAATGCGAAGGGCGATGTGTACACAGCCGAGAGGTGTGGTTATGCGTGTGTAGTAGTTTTTGAACTGGTTACCGTTTGGGTATCACGGACAGAGGTCTGCAGCTACGGCGGTTGCGTGTTGGGGAGACCGTCGAAACTTACGCCAGCACAGTACGGTTTAGAAATTTGCATTGAAATTGAGTTTATGGATTTTGGATGAGTTTGGTGTTTCTTCGGCAGGGAGGAAGCTGGTTTGGACTATGATGGGTTTAAGAATTTCTGTGTTTGAATTTAGACCACTACTGCTTTTGTAGCGCCACGACAAAAGCATTTTTGTGTTGGGTAATTTTAGAGCAAGTAGAGTAGTACGACATTGACAATATGATCATGCCAGTGTGCCGCGAATGGGGAGGCTGTAGCACATGGCAGATGCCCTCAGTCTGATGCATTTTGATTGGCGGATTGGTGCCATTCATGTAGCTGCAATTCATGTAGCGAGATCTCGGAGATAGATGTATCTCTCCGATGATGGGATTCGTTATATTTGAGAACGAGTTTACCTACCTTACTTACCTTCGTAACCTTACCTTTATAATACCTTTCATCATGGACTGCGGCATGGACGACAATAACTGATACTTCGCACACGATCTCTTCTTTTGCTCCCGCGCCTCATGGCAAGGTCGAGCGGTGCACTACCTGGTGCACGAGTTACCTCCTTAGCTCAAGTCTTTACGTTTTCAACTTCCTGATACCCACCCATCTACCCTATTTCCCATTGTATATTACAGACACTTATTGTACACCAGGTATACATGCTCGGACACGAAAGAAGTTCCTCTCGCCGAACATGCGAAAACTACATATCGGATCGCCTCGACAACTTGGGGTGTAGCTTGTCGACTAAGGAAACCCGTTTAGACAAAGAGTTTGTGATTGTAATCACCCAGAGAAAACCTCCACCAAAGCCCGTCGCGTCGTTTCTCAAGCTAAAAAGACTCAATCGCCGCTGGGGGTTCGCCAAGGCAGGGAAAAGCCCGCGATGGCGTTCGAGGTAAACGCTCTCTCTTCGTCGAACGAAATCGACTAGTTGTCGCCGACGCTTCTCGGGGCGCGGGCTTCGGTACGAAAAGGTTCGTAGAACCTTCTTGTGGTCACTACCTGACACCTCGTAGGTTTTAGGACTAGCCGAGCTCCGCAACTCAAGGCCGTTGGGATACCAATACGAAGTAGTGTGTCATATTATCACGAGACAGAGCGGCGGCGGGTGATAAAAGGCGTGGCCGATCGAAAACACGGCGAGCTACGGCACGACGGCGGCCCATTGTGGAGCGACGGCGGCGCGATCGATTGACCGAGCGATGTGGGGCGGGCGGCGCCAACACGATGCCGAGCGAACGGACGATCAACAATCGATAGAGCGAGCGAGCGAGCGAGCGAACGAACGAGCGAGTGAACCGACTATGACCGACGGCCGACGGCAGACAACCCAACCGAGCGAGCGATGGCAGGCCACGGAGGGGGCCCAAACCTACGCTATAAAACCAAACAGGGCCGCTTGCACAATTCCTTTCCATCATGCGATGTGCAGTACGTCGTCGTTTATGATATTATTTGTGGCATACTTACGATTTGTCATTTCTGTTCGGGTCACACCGTAAGCATTTTCTGCGAATCAGAGGCCTTTGGGTGACGTACACCTACAGCATATAGCTCCTCAGGTAAGGAGCCATAAATGTTTACATGTTAACCCTATGAGGCGGGCACGCGCAGCTGCTTCTATGCAAGCTAGGGTAAGGGTGCACCGTGATTTTGCTGAATTTCTTCTTTCGGGGAACTCGCTACTCCGCTCAAAAAACAGTTTTCTTTTTAAGCAAACGATAGGTCAGGTGAACCCGATAAGCCCAAGGTTTAAATATCCATTTTGGGGAGTTTCTCAAAAAACAATCTGAGCGTAGAATCTTAGCCCCGTCTTAGCACGCGTCTTTGTTCACGGGCCTATGCCATCCCTCGCACCGTCAGTGACACGGGACACCTTCTACTGTTGTTATGCTTCATCTTTTTGTGACAACACCACAGGTAGAGATTTTTATTTTTTTCATCCTGCGTAGTTGGTGTTTGAATGGATACCTCCCACGGCGGTAAGGGTTGTTTCCGGTTGATCGAGATGGGTGACAGCTTCGCAAGCAGACCCATGCATCATTTCGTCGCTTGTGTTCGGCAGTGTGATGTTAAATATTCCATCGTCATCACGATCGTGAGTAATTCTGTCGAGGAACAGCACTTTACATAACATCACCCTCGCAGTGCAAAGCAGTAGACTAGTCGGGTATCGTATAACTTAACGTTTTATGTTAATCTTAACGGGCTTCAGCGAAAACACCTCAACAATACGTTACTACGTTACCTACTCTCTGGACTTGGTGATAGCATATTGTTAGTGTGGTATGATATTGGCGGGCGATCACGAAACGTTATGTTGGAGTGTTACCTTGATCTCCTTTTGACCGCTGTGTATTTGTTACGGTGTTGGAGTATGCAGCCCATTGCGAGTAACATGTATTAACGGACTTCCTGGTGGTTATCGTATCACACGTTGTAGAAATTAGACAGAACTAAGCATTTATTTATGTTAACATCCCAACATAATGTTACGTATCGGCCGGCTAATGCTGTAACGTTGCTATCATAGGTTTAATGATATTTGACCCCATAGCAATCAGACGGGGGGGGCCGAATAGCGTAGTGTCAGTAGTGCTGGCCACTACATTGAGTTGTGTTAATGTGTTATTCGTAACATAATGTCGGGTGGAACCAGTGCTGGCCACCATGGTAACGTTATGTTAAGGTGTTATGTGTATCACTTCTTAAAAGAGTAACACAGTGTTCGTGTGCTATTCATAACGCTGCTTAGACAGTAGTACCCATATATTATCGGGTCAGTAAATCTGCGGATATCGATCTGGGCATGTTAAGGTCATAACGTACGAGTATGGTCAGTTCCCAGCACTATGTTATAGTGTTAGTACCAGCGCGGTTCACGGCTTAACGTAATGTTACCGTACCAGAGCTGGACGAGATTAAGCGGAAACATAACTTCAAAAGGCATGTGCACGTTGGTGGGTCTCCAGTTAACAACGTGTTACCGCGTTACCGCGATTGCTCCTCCGGCGCCAACACTATATGTTATTACTAGTATTTGGCCACAGCCTGTGTTAGGCCCCGTAACGAAGATTTGTGTTATCCGTGTGTCACGTTATCCGAGGTGTGAAGCAGTATATAACACCACGAAATTAAAAACAAATCTGTTGATTGGTGCATAAAAAGCTGCGAAGGAACTACAACACTATTTGAAAAGACAAGCGAACGAGCAAGCGGACGTTCTTCGTGGGAACCATTCCACCCCGAAACATGATTCCCCGGAGGCGTACTGCTGTAGGGGTAACACCTGCATCTATGAGGCTCCTCACTTGACCTTAAGGGGGCTCTATACCTCGCCCAAACGCGGCGTGAGAGAACAGAAGAAGGTGCAACTCGGCTATGAACAGTATCCCATAAACAAGAGGTGTATATCCCGAAAACAAATGTGAAACAAAAACCATGTTATTTCGAACGACGTTGGGTTAAGGAGCACGGCTCGTCTGAAGTATTTGTGGCCAAACCTTGCTGCGTACTCGTATCATAGCACGCCTCCCCGCTGGCTATAAACTTCCGCTCACAAACGTGTTCGCTGTATGCAACCTACTTCGCGAAGCGATCACGAGGGGGGAGCTCATAAATTACCTACCGAAGGGTGCGATTTCTTGTACGGATGGATTGGCCATTACAGTCCTACGGGGGACATAGTAAATAGGACCTATGCTACAAACAAAAATCTGTATATTGACCAATTTTTACTATTAATATTTAGTCAAATGTATATACTACGGTCCCCCCGTACTAGTGGAGGGGCCTCAGAGCCCGCAACGAAAGCGCTATGGCTACAGAATCCATTGCGCACGCTGCCGCCGAGAAAACAATGGGGAGAGATGTAGTCCATCTAGATGTATCTCCTCATACCTTAAACGAGGGTCGGCTACGTGATGTTCACATCATTCTGTACGGTACGCACGCTACGACCAAGGAAGAGAACAGCCAAGTCTAGCCATAAAACCAACCGTCGGCTGACGTTGTAATGATAGATGCACCGGACTCAAGCGCTAAGAGAGCGGGGGTGTGAAGGTGTTGTCGCCTACCGAACTATTGTTGGGGTAAATATCGATCGATTACTCAGCTCAAGGTCATCCTTCGAAGACTATTCCCCCCCTGTGAAGGATATGATCTTTAAGACGCGACGGTACCGTACACCGTCGTACGTTGACCCACCCGCGTCGTTGCAGCACCTGGGAAACAAAGCGGAGACATTGCCTTTGGGACGCACGCTCGAAGCGCGTTTTTTTCCAGATACATGCGAAGCGGGGTTCGAACCCGTGTCCTCGACGAGGTCAAATTTGAAAGAGTGGCCTACTGATCTCGAAGGGTGGCATATTCATTGATAACTGAGCCCGCGGGAATCCTTACAGCAGGCGTCTGAAACGCAACGTAGGCGGTTGTTGTGCCGATAAATGAACTTCTACTGTAGGCCGTGAAAATACTGGCTTATATTACCTGGATATCATGCGCTGCACAAGACGACAAACACACCGAACTTCTGAACCCAACAATTCGTGGAGTGATGTTGCACGGACGGACAGACTGTCATCCCGGTATCCGCGGAAAACCGGAGTATGGCCAAACTCTGAGGCACATCCATGATACTAAATCTACGATACCAGTTGACCGTTTCCGCAGCGCGTACGTATCGTACATACGCGATCGAGTACATTTTATTGTGGTGCCTTGAGCGCTAGCCTTTAACGATTGGACTGAACTGTTTACTAACCACGCCTTCATATTGGTTGACACCGAGTCTAAGGTGTCGAGGGTGGTATCGGCCGGTAACCGCTATGTGTAAACTGACTGGTGGCGCGAAGCGTCACGTCACTTGATGTGGATCAATATTAGGTCAGTATGGGCCCAATGAACGCGTCAACTACATCAGAGTTACTGGTGGAACCTGGTGGGATACTATGAAGGACGAGCACAACTAAACCATTAGCAAAGCGTAGGCGACGGCAAGCGTCGTCTCGTCGACTTAACACGACATGAACAGGCGCCCGCATCAGGAACCATACTCGCCCTGATTGTTCAGAGAAAGGACCGAATGATAAGAGAGCGTCACATATTAGCGCGGCAATGCGCTTGACAACACCCCCCGAAAGCTACATAGCCAGTCAACCAAAAACAAGTCACACTAGCAGCTCTGCGTGCTGTATAATTTATCACGCCGCTAACAAACAGAAACAAAGGGTGAGGTGGCCAGCTCAATAATCTGTGTCGTTTTGGGAGACTCCGCAACGCCAGGGAAGAGGGTGGCGAAGGCAATATCTAATAAATACCGCCATCAAACGAAGACTAGGCAAAACGTCAATTTTAGCGAGCATCAAAAACCACCACGGGATTGCTTTATTTACAAATATTGCTAGCGGCAAAACACTCCCCTAATACTCGACGCGCAATGCATTGCCGACACCCTCATTATCAGATCAGCAACAACTTTTTGCTGGAAAAAATGTGGAGATCTCGGTTGTGTGTGTTGTGTACGTTGCTGTTCGAAAACACTGATCTCTGGTCGAAATCACTATCGATATAAAACACGCGACACGTTCAGACACTCACAAGTACAGCGTGTCACTTGGTTGAACCTTATACCCAAAGCAGCAGTGTGGTCACGCAATGTTTGGTCATCGTGGGGGGAAGCAGTGAGGAATCAGACCAGCCACGTAGCAGGAACGGTTCCCTCTAAACGCTATTTTAAATACAGACCGATTTTCCTCTTCGGCATCATCATCCCACATACAGGAGGGGCAGCAAGACCATCAAGGCAAAGGAGAACCCGATCGCAGTCGAGGCGGGCCGGCCGTTGCCGACGGCGCCATCGAACTCAGTCGTGCTTTCGTCGCCGTCGCACGTTAGCTCTTCGAACGAGCAGCCAAACCTTTCTAGTTCACACTGCCAGTATCGCAGATATGCTGCGTTGCCGAGGCACTCGAGCTTGGAGATGTCGTCCAAGCAACACGCAATGTCCAAGTTGAAAGCGCAACCCTCCGAAGTGGTGGTAGAAGCATAGAATGTCCTGCATTCCTCGTGATCTTCGCCGTCATACCCTGAGAATAGGCAGCTAGTGCACGTCGCATCGACTCTGCAAGCAGTGGAATCGGCTGAGCACGCAACATCAGTGCCGTCGTCCGTCGCGGAGAACGTCGTACTGGCATCAGTGGTGCCACTGGTGGTGGCAGGGGCTTCCGTTGCTACAGCAGCGTCATCCGTGGTTTGCCCCGTCAGTGAGGAACCCGTCAACTCCGACGTGTATGCGCCTGCCGGGTGCACGAGCATAGCGCTCGTCATGGCAAGGAGCAGAACTCGAGCAAAGCCGGTCTTCATGATGTCGTCTGCTGTTGCAGTAGTCTTGAGACGCACCCGAGCTGGAACCTGTGCGCGTATCGTAAGGAAGGCAGTGGGAGACACGACGAGGCAGGTACACTGGCCCTTAAGGCTACGGAAAGAGTATCCAAGAATGGAGACTGCAGACAAGAAAATGCCAAAAGAGGTGATGTCATTGCTTTCGCTCATTCCGTTGTTTGGTAGCATTGTCTCAAGACCCCTCGACTCCTGCAAACACCTGCGAACGCACGTGCAAAGGCAGGGCGCGAAGCCCGAGAGCGGGTGCCCTAGATGTTTGTAAAGGCCAGAATGGCAGGTATGGAGGGAAGTGCAGCACAAAGGCAGGACAACAGAAAAAAAAACGCGTGCTACGATAGAGGTATCACCTTCGCGCGAAAACTGTTCGGACTAATGGGACGAGGCCCCTAAGTCGAGGAACTACAGCACCCAACATCGTCAGAATCACAATAATGTTTGCCAAAATCCGTGGGACTGTCCATCCGAATAAATCATACCACTTTTCTCCGAGGTCGGTCTCTTGAAGAGGTACAGCAAGCTCTCAAATGGTATTGCTTATCGAAGAGCAAATTTTTCAAAAATTCCAAACGTTGGAAATGGTTTTGGAATTTTAAGAAAACACGGAGATATTCTGTCACCCTATGCGAACCTCTTCAGAAGAAGAAAGTATCGGGGAAGTTCAATTTCATGTTCACGTAATAGGACGAACATACTGTGAATAATCTTCAAGAGACAAAACATATCGGGCGAAATATTCTGGAAGTTATGGGGGGGGGAAACTCTCCCAACAAAAGAACCCTGTTAATGAGAAGCCCCATTCAAAGAGAGGCGTAATGTTATCGTATCATGCGTGTCGCCTATGTTGCTGCTCCGAAAGGCATAGAGCCCCAAGACTGCGAGACCACGTGTACAGAGGCGACGCGAGATAGGCAAACGCGATATACAAGGGGACAGCAGAAACAAGTCTTGAAAGCTCGACATATCCAGGAGTAGAATTACCGCAAGAGAGAGCAAGAAGACAATAAAGCCGGCGACTCTGCGGTTTGTTGATGTTGTGTTGCTGCTGTCGTCGTTCGCAGTCTTGAAAGACATCAAGGTTAAGCCCTGCATGCAAATAGTGATACAGTAGCGACGAGAATGCAGCAAAGGAGATGAGGGGATCACCACACCGTCGTAAGGACTGGAAAGAGCACAGCGGTTGGCATCGGCGTTGACAGGTCAATTGACTAGCCGAAATTGCCTGCATAGGGTTACGTTTGCTCGCTGACCGATAGTCTCTGCGCACACACGCAAACCATGGCGCGAGACCTTTCTCCGGGATGTGTGTGTGTGTGTGTGTTTTGCGCTACAAACTGAATCTATTTCGAGACTCGTAGACCCACAGCCTTTTGGTCACTTCATCGACAGTAGTTGTTTCCCCCAACGGGAACGCATGGAACCTAAAAGCAGCAATCAACGTGTTCGAGCGCGCTCTGTGCATGTAGGAGGCCGGTACTGCCGGCCAATGCTAAAAATTACGCGGTGTAACAACTTATTTCAAAATATAAACGTCCTTCGCACACGCCGCTGCGGTACACAGCAGGTTTCAAGCTCCTACCTACCGGTCACCACATGGGAAGTTATTCCGTGCCGCACGTTGGCCAGTACAGCAACAGAGACAGCAAACACCCACGTTGTCACCACAACCACAGCCAGAGCCACCACAACGACTACGACCACCACCAGCGCGCCCGATACCGACACTATATAGCACTCCAACACCAAAAACACCACCAATAACAAGTCCACTACGGTGCCGGGGACGGTGTGGGTGGGTTTCGGTGGTGGCAGCGTGGTTGAGGTTGATGTTAGCCTTGGTACCATTGCCGGCGTTGGTGATAGTGATGGCGGTGGTGGTGGTGGTAGTGTTGGTATCGACGTCACTGTCAGTATTGGTCGCGGTGGTAGTGGTGCGGGGTTTCGTTGCGGTAGTGGCGCTTTCGTCGGCGATATTGTCTATGTTGCATAGTGTTATTCAGTGCGCGGCACGGACCTGTTCCCGAGACACCGATCCCGACATCGTCACGAAATAAAAACCCAATACCAAACACTGGCCTCAGATAAAATACCCAATACCAACGCCGAAACAAACGCGAACAAACAAAATAACGCCAACGAGAACAACAAAAACAACAAAGAGCAACTGCCCAATACCGTTCCAGTGCAGCCGATGTTTAAGAATATGTTACATTGTATATCCAATACCATCGCGGATGGTTTGTCGAGGTAAGCATACGCATTGGTTCGGAATTCGTTTTTGGCGCAAGTGTCGAGATCCGTCCCAGCAACGTAAGGTGCTACCCCAACCGACGCCTCACGTCCATTTCTTGAGGCATAAGACATCACAGGCAAGGGACCCTTCCCGAAAGAAGGGTTTTGTGGGGCACGGTATGGAGGGAGGGGAGGAGACAAGCGTGGGGGTAGGGCGGTGCATTCATGCCATGTGTTGCGATTTCGGGACCCCCTAGTTATGGACCCCCTCGACCGCCGTAGTTACCCCCGCGCGAGCGATATATTTTCACTCTACTCGCCCAAACGTTAACCCCCCCCCCATCCCCCAACGCTTACCCTCCGCCAATATCCCCCCCCCAAAAAAAAACCCGTCTAGCTCCCCCCTCGAATATATTTACCCCCCTCTTGCGTACATGAACGTCGCAAATCCAACCGCCCCTGCTATATAGACAGGTTCTATGAGCGAGTGACCTAAAATATGAACTGGTACATCAGCGTGTGATATGGTATATAACTGATAATATAGAACTACTTATAGATATCTCAACCTCAGAGCGTGCTCGGTTGGTACATCCCTGGCCTCTTAGAGCTCCCACTTGGGAATCGCCTCCGTTTATTACTTGCCGGACCGTTCCAGCGAGTCTTTGTTTTCTCCATTTCTCGTCGTACTTTCAGTCCTTCTTTCCTTTTTTCTTCTTTCGTTTCGTGTGCATGCGTGTACTCCGAGCACGGTTGCGCGGGCGAACCCGGCACCGTCGCGGGTGTCAGCGGATGCTGGCGAGTAGAGGGGGATTTGCAAGGAGCGCGGTCGCCGCTTTCGTGCCTAGGCGTCGCATGTGCCTCGAGACACGAGGGATGCGTCAATAGGCTCTGTCTGGCCTCCATTTGTGATTTTGGATAGAGTACGTACGAGTATTTAAGGTTCGTTCGGAATTGTAAGATAATATTCAGGCGGTGCTTATTTTTGCGACCGGGCTGAGAGTCACAAGAGGGAGGTACCCCGAATGAGCACGAACATTGTCGAGCTTGCGTCGAGGTCCTCGGTGAGCACCGGGCTTCACGCGAGGCGGGCGACGGGGCTCACTGTGGAAGAGAGGGAGGGAAGCTTTACCCGAACTGAATCGGTGGCGACATGGTCGCGAGAGGGGCGGGCGGCGTACGAGGCTGAGAGAGAAGCTCTGCTGTAATATTTTTCCTTTTTTACATTTTTTTCTTTTTTTGACTGGTGTAAGGTGTTCCACTCAAGTAGTAAATTATTACACGAAAGGGGACGGGGATTTTATTTCTTTTAGACATTTTCGGTTTCATTTTCATTGTTTTTGCTGTGTTGCTGTGCCGTTCTGTGCTTTATCTTTCGTCTCGCAACGACATCTAATCAGTGAAGCCAGACCCGTTCGCTGCTGCCCAAGCACCACCGTGTCCGGAACTGAAGGGACCGCACGTGCGGGGTGTCAAGCAGAATCAATTCGTTGAAAACGGCGGTCTTTGCATTTCCGAGCATGGGGTGGTCGTGATAAATAGAGACGCTTGCGTGAAGAAGGAGTGCGAGGCGGCAAACTCTAATTTGAAACTGTGCGAAACGAACCCCCCATTGTGTTAAACTAAGAAGAGAAGCAACGGGAAGAAACAAAACATATTTATTATCGCACGCAAGCTACACGGCAGCATACCAGACACCAGGTAGGTAATACCGGACAACTCTGCAGTGACTATACACAATAAAACTGAACCACGATCTGGATTTGTTATTCCAGGTTTGTCGTGGTCTACACTAAATTCAGTATAGACATGTCACTCGTGAACATCTGATCAACAAATCAATATCCCGGTTCCTGTTTCAGTTGATTATTGATTGACGCCGTCTGTTTATGTTCGGTTTCTCCGCAAAAATCTTGTGCGATGATTTATTCTCTCTTTATTTGAGTGTTTTTTTTTATGGGTTTTCAATAGTCAGTCGGGTTTGCTTCAAGGATTTATGAGAGCCTACCCTGCCTGAGATCGTTGCTGATACTTCTGCTGTGTGGATGTGGACACGATCACCGTCATCCCGTCCCACTGCGGACTCCTTGGATAGCGTCTTGCGAAGTACGGCGGTCACAAAGAGCGGCGACATGTTAACGTGCGGAGCCATCTCCCCGCACGTGCGCATGTAGGAGTAGAAACGCAGGAATGCTTTGTTATCAGTATTCTGCATAGTCCGCGTCTTATAAAAAAAAAGAAGTGAAAAGCACCTAATTTTTGCTAGGAGGGAAAGCGATCCAGGAAATTTTTCCGCAACACAAGCCACGACGACGAGAACAAAAACACCAGCGACATCACCAGCACCAGCCCCAGCCCCAGCCCCAACACCAACACCAACACCAACACCAACACTCACCAATGTCGGTAGGAGCAACACCAGGAGCAACGACCTCTCCCCTATCACAACGACACGAAACGGTACAACTTACGTCTCCTCTTCCGTCTTGCAGGATAGTGGACGTTGTAGCATTCGCTCTGACACCGCACACAGCAGTAGTAATGAACATGTAGCACGAAAGGTCGCATAAAAAATGGGGACAACGACAGCAGCAGCAGCAGCAGCAGCAGCAGCAGCAGCAGCAGCAGCAGCAGCAGCAGGTGGTGGCGTGGGGTACAATAGCTACGCTCGGGGAGTGTAAACTCGAGCCGGACGTGGGGACGGGAGCTACAACACTGGCCGGGATACGTCCGCCGTCTTTAGTTTCCATGGGGTTATTCATATATTTGTATGATGTGTGTTCATGTGAGTGCATTCCGTCAAAGGATGATGCCACACAGAAGTAGTAGCACGCCAACAAGCTTGGGAAAATTAACAAAAAGTGAGACCACCACTCGCCGCGTGTCGACACGCCCATGAACATGGTTTAGGCGTAAGCAACACGCGCTTCATTCACTACTTTTGTCCAACCTTGTTCTGCTGACACTCACTGCTGCTGCTGCTGCTGCTGCTGCTGCGGATCCAGGTGCTGCGCGTGTGGCGTTGTCTCGCGAGTCGGTAGAGTCAGAATTTTCGAGTATAAGGAAAGAGAGGAAGAAAAAAAAGAAGGTGTGTGCGGTTGTACGAGTTGTGTCGGTGTGGGGGGTGGGATTGACCTACCTGAGACAGAATGAGGCCATTGCGGCACATTTGGCGCGTCGGTCGGCGAAATATTGTGTGTACTACTGCTGTGCGTACCTGAACTTGGCGTGGAGTTTACCGTAAGTAAGTACTGCCGTATGCGTACATTTTGGGAGGATCTGTTTTTTTTCGTTATTTTTACTTCTTTGGCAATCCGCCTCATGTGTCGGTTGCGATATGTTACGTACTTCCCAACCATTGTGGCACAGAGTAAATAAATGATGAGAATAATAATAATAATATCTTGCTTGATTGTTGAATGGATCGACGATTATGCCGCATTTTGCTCTCGTACTACTCTTACCGACACTGCTCGCAAACCGCAACCGGCCCCACACCCCAAAACAGAAGAAAAGAAAACATATTTCGCCCCTCCCTCCCTCTTGCTTATTTCCTTTTCACGTCTTGCCGAACTAACTGTGCGTGGGCTCCTTCACCGACCTACGGGACAATACCATACAACCAAGCACAACGGCAGCGGCAGTAGAGCAGAAACACATATACTTCGCTTCTGACGACATCGGTCTCTTTGTTCTCCGCGCATAGACGACCAGGGGTCTAACTCTTCCAAGGCGGGCAAGTCTTCAGATCTGTTGTTGTTGGTGAGGATGGTCTTGATCCATTACGTTCCACAATAAGATTAGTGAGAATTGTCCTGTTGACCCGGGCAGCATCCAGGGGAGCCGCTGGCCCTCCCCGGCTGGATGGCGTTGCTGCAGACCAACCATTGTCCCCAAAACTGAACTGACAATCGTAGGATACAAATGACTGACTGTTTGAGTAGAAGCAATAAAAAAAAAAATGGTGCCCATCGGGCAATGGGCACCAAGGGTTTGCAATTAACGAAGCCGAAGTCGAAAGGGGTAATGCGCAGTGTAAGTACCTGAGGAGAGGGCGCGCACACCCACAGCACGCAATCCTTGGACCTTGTCCGTTAGACCTTGGTCGACAGGTCGTTATGGAAGCGCAGATGTATCCCAGCTCGATTGCAGTGATGCAACCCGAGACAACTGCTTTCTCAATGACGAAATGGGAGAGAAATGGAAGTGATACGTGGGACAGCTGAGTGAGCCGATAATGGCCGTCTTCGCTTTACACACCAGGAGGTGGTGTTCTTTAAGGAGCTGTGGTCTGCCTGGAGCGCTTCCAGGCAAGTGAAACAAGTCCACCTGGCCAGGTTGGGACTACGAGTACAAGTTTGTGTTGAGGTTTAGACCTTACCAATCTTGGGCTCCATTTTTGTTTTGGGCCTCACGCAGGTTCACTTAGCCTTTGTTGCATACTAGGTACCAGGTACCTGGTATCCTCTTCATGAGTTACAGAAGGCTGTTGTACACACAGGCAGACTAGAGGCTGCAGTACTTCTACTTGCTACAGTAGGATGTACTAGACCAAGGGCATCAAACGCGCCTGGGGCTAGTCGTGGACTACTGCTGGCCCTGCTGTGCTCGACTTGTAATGAGGAGCGCTTGAATGTGATGTTCCTCGAGCTCTCTCTGCTAAATTTCTTACTGCGACATACTACGAAACAACTTTAACTTTGTACTTTTGGTCCGCACTTGGGAAATATGCTCAAGAAATCGAAGCTCAGTGCTTCACGAAAAAATAAGAAACTTTGTGTTAAAAATTAAGCTCAACCTGACCAACAAGTTAGGGAAGTAGACATACATGAAGCACCAGCGATCGATATCCACCCGGGATAAGGAGGGCATGGAAAAAAAATAGCCGAGGGAACAGATTTTGAGAGCGCAGCGAGACGAGAAACTGTCCTATAGAACATGCAGCGGTTGATGAGAGCCCAGAATCTAAGAAACTGCCGTGTAAGAAATGCACCGGTTGCACAGAACCTGGTAAGAAAGAAACCTTACATTTTAAGACATACCAGGTGTCGATGGTGTGTGCGTAGTATACTCTAAGGCATTGAGCCTCGACGCCAGAGGTCTGACATATGTGACGACGATGTTGTTCTGTGAGGTGGTGGAAGTTTCCCAACGCGCCAGCGGAGGCGGTTCTCCGATCGCGTGCAATCGTCGTGTCCGTGCGTCCCGTAAGCGTTGTTGCTGGCTGCATGGAGAAACCACTACGCAACACGCCATACGATTTTATTCTATCTATTTACGCAGGTATGTAAAGTCATACGCGGGTGCGTAAAGTCGCGAGGTGGTCTGTGGCCAAGCTTCCTTTCCGCGTCTTCAAGCAGAACGATGCATCGGAGGGGCTCATGGACCGAGAGAGGGAAACGGAAGGTGACAGTCAGGTGGAATTCTACACAACGTGTTCGCCCCATTTTTAATGCGGTGCTTGCGTAGTGTTCCCTTGGTCGAATTTGGGTTAGAGTCTTTTATTTCATAGTCCAACTCCGGTTTGTCTTTGTGTAGGTGAACAAAAGAGGTGCTACTATTTTTCTCCTTCTCCTGTCGTCCCCTTTCGCACCCCTTCCACCCCCCCTTCTGACAACTGCGCTTTCTTACCAAATAAACACACCCTGTTATTGCAACGTCGCGTTAAGCAGGTCAAGAGCCCAGGGACTTGACAAGGAAAATTCTGTTCGTAGAGGGTCAACGGACTGTTGAACGCAACAGCCGAGTTGGCGGCAAGTACTACGTAGCCAGCGTGGAAGTTCAGCCGTGGGGCTCTGATCTCTACACCTTCCATGGCGCCGTGGTAAATACCCACTTCAAGGCCGGGGACCAAAAGGTGAGAAGTACGCAGGGTGCCTGTTGAACAGCAACGCTGCGAAAGCTTTCTTACATCGTTTTCATTGCATGACGGGTGTTTTGCTATGTTCTACTCTTGTTGCCGCTGTTGGGGTAATGTTTCTGAACTTTCAGCTGGTCTCCTCAGTAGATCGTTGACGCCGGCAATTTGAATAAACGCGTCATGCGGACTTGTTTGTAGTTCTTGTGATTGCGTTCGCCATCCGACAATGTGCGGCATGAGCTTCAACGTTGAACACTGAGAAACAAAACATTCCCCGAAAAAGAAAACCAAGGGAAACCGAAACAAAATGGGAATCTATGCACGTGGTCTTACTCCCTTCTGTGCTCATTCTGCTTTACCTCTATCTAATTCTTTAACTGTCCTTGCTCCTTCCTTCTCATTACATTTTCGTTTGCGATCGTTAAAGAGGACAAGGACTTCATGCTCCTGGGATTCATGCCGCATGCCGGATTTTTGTTCTTGTCATGGACGGAACGCTCCGTATTGCTGCAACGGCTAGGGACAAGCGGCGGCATGCACGGATGTTGGGACTGAGATTAGAACGAGGGTGGGAGCGGGGGCAGGATCGGGTACGGGGGCGGGAGCAGGCGTGGCGCTGAGAGTGGCGTTTCCAGTCAGTCGAGACCTCTGCAGAGGGTGGTGTGGGGAGAAGCGCGGCGGGGGCAGGGGTGGGGGTGGTGGCGGGAGCTGAGGTTTTGCAATCCAGCCTACCCAAGCCCACGGAACGGATAGTCTTGGACGTAGCATGGGGGGAAGCTCCGGGTAGTGTAGAGGGTTTGCATCCATCTGAACTTTGCAGGCGATGTCGGTTGGGTATTGGCTGCTTAAATGCTGTACATAGAAAATTAAAGGTATGCCAGTACTATGTATATGCCCAATGAGCTTGTTGTGATGCGTTTTATATCGCTTATTTGTGGGTATGTGATGTATAGGAAGGGACGCGGCATGTTGTTCCTGTTTTGATTCGTTCTAGCGAGTAGTTCTTGCGGGTATTGTTACTGGTTGGATGATATCTGGTATGTGCTTTTGTCGATGAGGCGTGTTGTCGATGAGGCGTGTTTTATATATTCGTTGTTCGGGGTGTTTGGCGTTCACTCTTATGCCGTGCTGCTTCGTTGTGATGATTATTGTACGGTATTGTATACGTAGCTCTTACCCTGCTACGACTATATGTACTACGGTTGTGCAGAATGTGTTCATGTGTGTGTACGCGCGTATCTGTTGCAGGGAGTACAATGCTGTTTGAGAATAGAGGCACTGTTTGTTCCATTGAAGTCAGTTCTGCGTTTTGTCGTACGGCGAACGAACCACCTGATCACACTAATAAACTGCTGTGACGAGTTAACGCCGAGGGAGAGCAGCGACCAAGGCCGTTTTATGCCTTTGGCTTGAACGCCTCTTCATAGCGGCGTGCGTGAGGCTTCCTCCATTTAGTGTTTGACTGCTGTTGTGTGTCTGTCAGTGTGCTCGTTTGTCCGTGCCGGAAGATAGCTCCGTCCATGCCTTATTTTTTATCAGTGCGACACCTGCAGAGCACCGGTTCCAACGAGCACCGGTTGCACAGAAGCAGGCATGCACACGGTAGCCCGTGGGCCTGGTCTCCTTTCAAACTCTCCAGCGGTTGGACACCGTCGTGTTCAGTTTATATCACACTTTAATTGATTATGTCATGTGGCTACAATGCATAGCAGCGCAGCAGCTTTTCTGCGAGGGGGGGGGGGGGCATCATTATCATATTGATTGTACTCCTCCTCCTGTGTCTTTTAGTGCTACGAGAAAACTACGACCTACTGCTAATCATACTCAACGCATACTGTACATATGAAAGGTGCTCCTGTGTCATACTCGCGGAGGAAAGTACTATCTGTTAGAAATGCTACCACTACTCTTGTTACTGCTACTATAGGCGTACCTACCGTCGTATTTTTCACTACGGTGGTTGTACCAATAGGCATTGCCACAGCATTTCGTATTAATAGTGCACCACCACTACTACCACTTATTCCATTTCTATTACTGCTGTACCTACGCCTACTGACCAAAAGAGGGCGATGATGGACCCTCTTTGACAATATTTCCCCTGGTACAACACGCAGACAAACCTACAGCAGAAGAGTGGAGTGTTGCAGGAGTACTGCTACTGCTGTACGACGTTGTTACCAGCCCTGAAGCGCATATTTATACAGCAAATCCATGCTACGGCGGTGTTTCGAGAGTTAGTCGTGTTTTGCTTTGTGCAAAAGCGTATTGCACAGCAACACACAACATAGTACACGCAGACACAAGTCTGAACACAGGTCTGCACACAACTGGGCCACTTTGGCCCAGCGAAGGACACGAGGTCAGGCCTGGCAAGAACCCACGAAGTGTGGCAGTTGAGAGTTTTTTTGGGCCCTATATCATACGACGATATCCAGTGTGATAAGCATGTCGTAATTTTTCTAACATTTCAGCGATTATTAAAAACAATCGCTGGAGAAATTGTAAGTATCATATTAAACCGAATGGGCAAAATGGGCAACATGCCCATCGGTGCCCATCGGGTGCCCATTGCCCATTTTTTACTTGAAAACTCGAATTTTTCATTTTTTCAGTAACCCAAATACCCCCTCCCCGGCTGCTCCCCCTCCCCTCCCCCGGCTCCCTCTCCCCCGACAAGGAATCACAAATAGAATACGCGCGCTCGGTTTATGTTTATCACAATACCTGTAAAATTAGGTAAAAATGGAATATAAACGAGGCGTATTACGCAGCTTTCAAAGTTGAGTATCAACTATTTAATCAGTCGAACTCACAGCTGACGTATTTCAAAATTTATATGATATTTATTATTATTATTACTATTGCTTGCCGTGTCTGACAATCGATTGACGTACCGCACACGCTACTGATGCAGCACTTACTTACTTACTTGTACGAGTATACGAGTATGCACTTACTGCTGTACAACCTACTGCTGTTACAGCAGTCTAAAACCCCACGTGACGTGCTCTCCTCGTGAACACCATCATCATCAGCAACACAGCAACAACAACACACAGCTAAAATACTCGTAACGACGTACCGCGTACGGCATGCAGTAGTAGTACGAGTCGTCACGTCACGCGTTCACTCTGTGGGCAGCACTTCAGACATACGATGCACCCACAGTGCGAAAAAAAGACACACTTTTTGGATGCCAATGAAGGACGCGTCGTATTGTGTCAGTGCACTACTACAGCAGCATCTGATTCAGTACAGAAAAATGCTCATCATTACCCACACCACTAAAGTACTGCTGTAATATGAATGTACCAGGTAGGCCTTTTGAATGTCAAATAGATATACTCCACCCCACGAAGTTTGTTTGCCGCTTGCCTCTGACGTTCTCGCTCAACTGCTGTTGTGATATCAGATGGGGGGTTTTTCCAGCTGGAACCTGTGGTACTATAAAACAGGATGTATCGGATGTAGTAGAGGGTTATATGCGTCATTGCATCTATCTTCGTGAGGGCGTTGTTTTACCTCTGGATGGATGTTTTGGGTCACACAACCCTATCTGGGCGTTGATAGTTTTCCTCTAGAGGGTTGTGCGTTCCATTGCATCTTCGTGAGGGCGTTGTTTTACCTCTGGATGAATGTTTTGGGTCACACAACCCCTCCCTGGAAGGTGTTGGTTGCTTTTTACTCTGAAGGGACTCTGCAGTATTAACTCATCTTCTGGAGGATGTACTGCGTACGTTCTCCTTCTGGCGGAATTTTGGCTCCACATATCACCTACCTGGAGGGTGTTGATTCTTTTCCTGTGGAGGTTTATTATTTTATTGTATCTTCAGGAGGGTGTATTACAAGGGTTGTACCTCTGGAGGAATGCGGTGAGCCAGAAAACATCTGGAGGGTGTTTGTTCCGTTTTCCTCTACAGCATTATGCAACCTTATGTCCTCTGGAGGGTGTGCTGCGTGCTTTTTCCCTGACAGTGTGGAGTATATCTATGGGTGCACCAAAAAAAACCAGGAGGATGTTGTTTTTTCCCTGTAGAAGTTTACGCGTCCTCACATACATCCTTTGGCAGGTGTATTTTTTCCTACAACATTTTGGAGGATTTTTTTCACCAGAAATCTCATGGAGAGGGTTGGTCCCCTTTTCCTCCACAGGATTATTACAGCAATGTGTCCTCTAGAGGGTCTATGTCGCAGGTGTTCCCTCTGGAGGAGAATGAAAATGTTGCTCCACCAAACCCCTGAAGGGTATGCATACTTTATTTTCCTCTAGATGATTGTACGTTATTTTGTCCTCTGGAGGGTGTAGTTACTATTACGGGGGTTCATAGTTAATAGGACCTGTGGTATACATAAAAACCTATATATTTACCTGTTTTTACTAACAAAATTTGGTCCCGTTAACTATGGAGCCCCGTAATACGTCATTTCCTCTGGAGGGATTATTAATTGTATCACAGAACTCCTGGACGTTCTTCGCCAATTTCGTGTGCCCGAAGACGGAAAATAAATAATTCTCTCAATTTCCAGTACGAAATAATTAAATTGAAATTGGGGTCAATTTATTTAATTGTTTTGGTCAGTCCTCTGGAGGATTTTTTTAAAATAAAATACGTCAGCTGTGAGTTCGACTGATTAAATAGTTGATACTCAACTTTGCAAGCTGCGTATTACGCCTCGTCTATATTCCATTTTTACCGAATTTTACAAGTATTTTGATAAATCGAGCGCGCGTATTCTATACCAGGTATGTGATTTTGTAGCATGTTGTCCTCTGCAGGGTGTAATTCGTAAGTGGCTCCCTCCGCAGGCTTTAGGTTGGTAGGTAAATCTTCTGGAGGATATTATAGGGTTTCCCCGTATTTTTTACAAAACGCCGTGAGCGAACGTCGCGGAAAGCGTCGTCTCAGTTCATAAAATATCGTCGAGAAGTTCGCCGTGACGTTTGAAGGACAGTTTGGCGAGTAGTCTGCGAAAGTTTTGGAGATCTCGCCGCTCGTGCCTTTTCGTGAACAACGAAGGCCGCGGGCGCTTAAAATTGAACACATGTTCCGCAAAAAAGTAGAAATTCCACGCACGCACGTACCATTCAAGATAGGAGTCGTCCGATTCATACGTAATCGTCTCGCCAAACTGACGATTCGAAGAGGAATCATTGTCCGGCATACTCTCTTGGCGGTGTCTTGGTTAGAGGCAGGATGTCGACGAGTTGTTTTTATTGTTGGAGGAGGTAATGTGTTGTGTCGGGGAGTGGGGGTGTGGTCGCCGATAAACTGCTGCTGTCGTCGAATTGCAGCAAAAGATTTTGCAACCCAGGTTCTCTTTTTCCGGGGGACACTGATGACATGGAAACGGTAGTTATCCCCGCGGGTGTGTGAAGATAAAAGCTTTCGTTTAACAAAAGTGGTACGAGTCCCTACGGACGGCGGGTATAGGTTGGGGTAAAATAGTAGTACGTTGCGACCGTGCATGTCTGCGTGTAAATTCACATACGGCGGCCCCAAGTTTGTACAGCAGACGTGCTCAAGGGAGGGGGGAGGTTCACACGTCTGTGAGAGTTCGTGAAATCCATTTCCTACATTTATTTACAGTATGCCGATTAGCGCATCCCTGATGCTCTCATCACCTATAACTCATGAACCCGCATCTATCTCATGACACGGTTAACAGCTGCTAAACTGGCGCTACTGCCATTGTACACCCCTTCCATTCGTGGGCAATCACGTGTGTGTTGTTCACTGGATGCCTGAAGGTCGTACAGCAGCAGCAGTTGCCCCACACACGAGTACACAGAGCAAACAGCAGTAATTCCTACCACCTCGTATCTGATCATTACAGCAGTAGTATCTTCAAAAACGCAAAAAAATCACGTAGGCAGCGATCCTCCGTGCATGTAGCTTCGTACATCATACGAACGCCATATGCTCCGAATGACCCGCTACCTACAACCCCAAGCATATATCCTGCTGCGGTACCGCCGCCTGCGTTTTTCCCCCCCTGCTCATCCTCGTCCTTGTGATCCGCCTCCTCCACCCCGCTCGAACCTCCAACCACTGTGACAGCAGCAGCTCCCCCACCCCTCGTGCTCACAAATCACAACTCCAGTGAGAGTCCGAGCGAGCCAATTTGAAAACTATCACCCAGACGCACAGAAGAGCTGTTGCTCCCGGTCGCCCTCACTGGCCCAACGCCACCCCCCTCCACCCCAGGATTTATAATGATTTTATATACCCCCACCCCCAGGCATGCTGCGGCTCTCCATACCCTTCGCGACGGCCTAGGCTCTGCGGGGTGCGAGTGCGAAGGGAATGTCTTGCGCTCGCTGTTGGTATGGTTGCATGCCCCTTGCTGCGTGCACCCGAGGACATGTTTCCGTCGACAAGAAACTCAACAGGCGATCAGCGCAGAGCTGTAGATGGGTCGCACCCAAACAGAAAGCAGTATCTCCTGCGGTGCCGGCCGGCCCCACCTTGAAGCGGTATTGTCGGCGTGGTATACACTGCTGCTGTGGATTGCTTTCAGCGACCCAGATGAGGGATGCCAAGGTTGGGATGGACATATATGGAGCAGGGGATGGGCTGGGTGCGGTCTGTTCGCATATGTTCATCCCCACGACGAAAAAAAATCAGGCCGTAAAAGTACCTCTCGTGAGATTTTTTCGTCGTGGTAAAATTCCCAGATTTTCGTACTTCTACGGATAATAAAGCGGGGTAACCTCGAGATGTCTTTTTTTGTCCCAGACGACGATCTTCGCGACGTTTTTTTTTCACGGGGAAACCCTCTATTGTTTTCTACCTTCTACAACAGAAATGTACACCCCATTATCCTCTGCAGGCTTTAATAGGGTTGCAAAACCCTCTGCAGGGGTGCGAGCAAATCCTCTGGGGGGTTTTGTTCGATAAAATGCTCTACAGGGAACACATTGCCCTGATTCCGTCGGAGCATTTTGTGCAATAACCTCCACAGGGTGTTCATTCACTCTAGAGGATTTACTGTTTGAAACAATCCTCTGCAAAATCCTCTGGAGGACAAACATACCCTCTGGAGGATTTAGAAACTCGCAGAATCCTCTACATAATCCTCCAGAGGGCAAAATCCCCCTCTGGAGGGTGAAATTGCCCTCCACAGACAGGCATTTTTCACGCGTACATGATTTTTTGGCGTAGCCAAATGGCCACGTGTGAAGCATGTATGTATATTATTAATAGTATTCTATACTTAAGGTCAGGATGCGGGCTACTGCGGGTACAGGGCTAGTCGAGTGAGGAACTCCACCTCTCAAATATGGAGGGGGGCGTCTCTATCGCAGCATATGCATCCATGGCACTGGCGCTGCAGTAAAGGTACGACTTTTTTTTGCTGATACGCCTCACTTTTGGAGCTCCATACCGCGCCCCAAAACTACCTTTCAGCCAAAGTCAAATCGCATCCCCACGAATAATATCATCGCCCCAAGTTTACTAAAAGTTTATTTTTCGAAACAAGAGTGGCTTTCCGACGATTTTAGTTTGGGTTAAGGTGCCCCGCCATTCTTAAAACAGGCGAGCGGAAAAAACGTGCTACCTCTATCGTAGAACGCGTCATTCTATTATAGGTATATACTGTCGTTGCAGAGTATATGAACATAATAGGTGTGCGCCAGGTATTTCGTACATCAGTTTTTGGATTAAAGAAAAAATCGGCAAGATTATCGATTCGGTTGCAGCGAGGTGTAGGTCGTTTAAGGCAGAGCGGGAGATATGAGCTCATTTAGCAAGTTTCCGGAGGCTGTCAAAAGTAAACTCACATATAGGGGCGTGCTTTCTTAAGAGACATTGTAGTTTAGAAACATTTCCCCCTGATTTTTCTTCCGATCTTTTTTGTGTCAAGAAAACACAGGAAAAAAATCAGAAGAGAAAAGGATTTTTACTATTACGGGGGTCCATAGTTAACGGGACCACATTTTTTTTTCAGTGAAAATAATTAAATATATAGGTTTTTATGTAAACCATAGGTCCTATTAACTATGGACCCCCGTGATATTGCAAACCGAGGAAAATCAGTACAACAGGGCAACAGTTCTGGGGCGGCGCGAATGAATCGGATTCCTCTTTCAGGGACGTTCAACCATTGTGTGTATTACAATAGGTCGTACAAGGCGCTTCACTCAGCGGGCGGCTCACGAGGAAGAAGGGAACATAACAGATAGCCACGACCAATACGTGCAAGCAGGCGATTCGCATAATATGCCGACAGCTCTTCTAGGCTCTATTCAGGTAAACAACCCGGACGCCGGATGCATGTGCACACATACTTGTTTTCGTTTTGTGATATGTACGATAGAGAAACCACAGCACGGCACCGCGCTGCACCGCACCGCTAAAACAATAAAATGAATGGAAACGTATTGAAAAAGAAAAGAAAATCCTCGGTCCCTTTTAGGTAACTATTTCCCGCCTGCTTGGAACACCCTTGCGCCGGTCGGAAAAAAAAAAAAAAAAAAAACGAACAACAGAGCTTCTCTCAGTCTTGAGCGGCCCGCCCCTCTCACGAACACCTCACCACCGATGCGGTCCGGGTAAAACTTTCCTCCCCATCTATCTGACCCAGGGAGCCCCGTCGAGCACCTCGCGTGAAGCCGGGCGCTCATCGTGGCCCTCGTTCGCCCGATAGACAATCTTGGTGTTCAGACTTACGATGCTCTCTCTGTGGACTTCAGCTCGGTCACAAAAATAAGCACCGCTGGAACGTTCTTTGCAACCCGACACGATCTTGGTAGACTCGTACATATTATCGTTACTTTGACTCCAGGAGGCCAGAGAGAGCCCATCAATTCTTCCCCTCATGACTCGATGCACACTCGGCGCCTAGCCACGAAAACCGCAGCCCCTATCCGTCCAACGCCCACTCTACCCGCTATAGCGCCAGGCCGACACCTGTGATGGCGCCTCGCTCGCACGCGGCGGTGCCATGCTCTGGGTACACGCACACACACAAAAACAAAAAGCAAAAAAGGGAAAACAGATAGTTCTCCCCGACAAGTAACAAAAGGACGCGGTGTCCAAGTGGAAGCTCTGAGGGGCCAGAGATGCACCAACCGAGCACGCACAGGAAAAATACTCAAGTATGTGCCGTGGTAAGTCTATTCGTGAAGCAGGAGGTAAGGAACAATCGGGAACTCGGGAATGGTTGCGGTAGGATAAGCAGCAGTGTTCGTCGAGGATGTTTGGCTCACCCTTAGTGCGCACCGCACCAACAGAGGTTCGACGGACACGTCTAAAGAGAGGGCTGCCTGCGATATACATCGAGACGGTCGAGATCACAACTGATCATTTTAGTTCTTCTTCTTTCCATCGCCCGAAATGGTCGGGGGGATATTAAATGTCAGCGATACGTAGATGGTTAGGGAGGGAAGGGAGCCTCACTCGTCGGATCTTCCGCTCGCGCTTCTCGGGGAGTGCACTTAGCGCATCATGTCCTCGGGGGTTGACAGTGTCGAGCATCGGCTCAACCTTGTGGTCATTATCATTGATGGGGGTTTGGTGGTGCCAATGTTCTTGATGAAACCGCGTGACCTCATGGAAGGGGGAGAGGGGCAAACCCGCGTGACCATGAAGGAGGAGATGCTAAAACCGCGAGGCGATGGAGAAGGACGATACCAGAAATGCAACCCCGTGAAAAAAAACAGTTTCGCCCTTTTTTAACTCGGTGTTTTTTGCGCATTTCAACGTGGATATATGTCGGCAAATATTGCATACCTGGTACATCTGTTCAATGCTTGATTGGAGAACAATCGTCTTCTCCGTATTTTTCCATGTGGTAAGGGGGGATCAGCCCAGAGGGTCGATTCCGCTCTCCATCAGTCCGCCCTCTCTCCTTTAGTCGTATTTTTACCTAGATCGATTGGTCGATCGAGCTGATGATGGTGCTGACATGTTGTGGCACTGACCTGCAATTGTCTGACGTTCGTTTATACTCATACATACGTTCGTGGAACGTTGTTAATAGTTTGTAGTTTTCGCATATCTCTTCGTACGCGTACCTTTAGACGCATCGCCGAGGAGTTTGACGGAGAGAAAAAGACCGTCCGGACACGCTGCTATTGTACAAGTCTGTTTTCTCGCGTTCTGTGTGCTAGCACTGTTCGTCGCGAAGGTGTCTGGCATACACTACGAAGTAATCTTCAAGTTTCGACCGATGTCAAGCCGAAAGACTACAAGTACGAAGTACAGAAGGGGGTTAGACTTCTTGCACACCGTACACCAGGAATTACGGGGGACCATACTGCGGTACATCGATGTCAAGCTGAAAGACTGCGAGGCACAGAAGGAAGTCAGACTTCGTGCACACCGGTACCCTAGGATTTCCGGGGGATCATATTGCTGTAATAACCAGGGCCCATCATATACACGAAAACAACTATGTATTCTCGTTTTCTCACAATGCATAGGGTACCACGGTTAACCGAAAAAGGTTTCGATTCTTGGTTTCCCTTGGGTTGGGTGTTTCAGATTTTTTATTTGGGGTGACCGGCGTTGACACTCATCATTTCTGCGGCAGGAGCATTTCGTCGGATGTGCGGCAAACAAAAGGATGACAACACCATGCACACGTACATACTCGCGCATGTTTTGTTCTCGAGTCCTGAGATTACATGTGTGTGATCGACGTTTCACCCTTCTAGAACTGTGTGAAGCACTCCCGTTCCCGTTAGCATACATAAACATGGTTTCCATAATCGCTACACAAGCGCCCATTTTTCTTTCTTCTTCATCACAAGTGACCTTCACAGGCACTTCGGTGCCACCTCTGCCATCTCTCTCCACAGACACGGAACCTCGACACATACAGGCATCATTATTCCAGTTCCGAGGACATGTGACGTGAGAGCGGAGTCAGCCCTGTGTTTCTGCAAAAGGGTTGAGCTCATTCCGCAGCAAGCGTCGTCGGATGGTGAAGATTTTTATACGTGATTCCACACACCCCGGATATATGATTGTTTCCCACGTCTTCAACATATCTACTACACTGATGGAAGCCGGATATATACATTCCCGATCTTGTTTGTACAGTGGCTCAGCTTTGCCGGGTGGGACCCGAACAGACTGCACGATCTGCTGTAGTAGAGCACATCCACGCTTTATTGTTCGGACCTGGACTATACTGCTATACACAGGTCCTGCACAAAACCTTCGCGTAACGGCAGGCGGAGACCTGGTGAGGAATTTTTAGATTTTGTCCAGATATCATGATATGTGTCTGAGGTGTCGTACAGTGTTATCATGAAATCCCGCAGACGGGCAACAGCAATCGTCTTGCGCACGGACGACGTTGGATTGGATCACGTGGGCACCTTGATTGGGTGAACCCCGGGGGCAGAGCCGCAGCGTAAAAAAAAACAGCGGACAGGAAGCGAGTGAAACCTGTTTACAACTCTGCCGACGGAGAGATAATACGGGGACCTTTGAGCTGTTAACAAGATGAACGCTCAAAACGGTCCCCTTTCGTACATTCGAGGGAAAGACCTTCCGTCCGCCGTGGAAAAAATAGCCTGTGGCCATAAGTAACGCTTGCTACGGTCGGGGTCGTAAGCACCAAATAATGTTACCGAGGCTCTGCACTTGATCATAGTATAAGAGGTTTGTCAAACGTCTTGAAACCAAACCTGGCCTAAAATTTGAAAACCAACACAAACGTAAAAACACAGTGAACAGTCCCATGACCTCTACTATAAGAAATACTCCAGGAATTCCAGATTATACATATTTTTAACGGGGAAAAACAAACGGTTTAGGGTAGTTTTGCTGTGGTTGTTCGGCCGTAGAGACTCCGCCATCCACTTTAAGTTGTTCGGCCGAAACGTGTTGCCCCTATCTCGGCACGCGTCAAGAAAGAATCGCTGATGAAGCTACTAAAGAGTTCGGGGCATTACTTTCAAGTTGGCGTTTTGGGTGACCTAAAATCCGCCTCAATCGCCGTCGATTTTTTTCTTCGAGGGCTTCGCCCGAAAAAAGGCCATCTATACTTGTTACATATTCCAGGCCAACAGCAGGAAAAGTGTCTGCGTTTGGTCCCACTGAAGACGTGGGCTCCAGGCCTACGATGACGTCCCCCCTCGGACTTTTCCAGACAAATCTGGCGCCCCTACGGCGACGGAGGTCTGCAGCCGACACACATACACCCACGCTGTCCTCTCCAGGTCTGAGCTCCTCTGGCGCCCCCCCCCTCCCTGAACGAATTGCGCGAATTACACTACCCACGCTACAAACACACCACATGCATACCGGCTGCTGTGATGATGTCGCACTCGCTCTGTGTCGACGAATGCCACGCTGGGGTTTCACCTCTCACTTGTTTCCGCCCCCGAGGCTCCTCACTTGCGAAGCTCTAATTCCCGGTGACACCCAAAAAAGTGACCATGACATAATGCCTTGAACGATCGATATTGTGGCCTATTAAAAAGATACACAACGGAATCTCATGACAAAAACAAGAGTGAAATTCCGACGATATTTTTATGCTAAGGAGCCCCATTTTTTTCTGTAACTTTTCAGCGAAAAAAGTGCTACATTTACAGTAGCACGCGTCTGTCCGAAATTTAACAAGGGCTACCGTATAAATATATGTCATAACTCAGACGGCCCTTAAACGTCGATCTCTGTCACCGTGTCATCAGCGACTCTCGACAAAAAACGCGTGCCACCGGCAACCACATCCCACACGCTCGCACGCGACGGTGCAGGCTTCGCAAGCGAGTCCGGTGCGTGTGGCTCGTGATGGACCGCGCAGCAGTAGCGGTATCCCCTTTGTTGGTGCCCCATGCGATATCCATCCTAGCCGTCGACGTCGTCACCAATGAGGTGCTACACCATGCATACCTCGTACTCTACGACCAAAAAAATAAACGCTCTCTGCACACCCAAGTCGGATATCCTGGTATATATGCGCAACACATCCTCTCCAGAAAGCTGGCACAATCCGGACAATGTATCGCCTTCATGTCCCAAAGCCACCGAAGCGGCCGCAACAGCAGCAACTACGCAACCGGGTAGGCCCAAAGGCGGCGATACCAGTCGATGCGCTCCCAAGGCCGGCAGGTTGCACTAGTGCCTCTGTTCGCAACGGGCCGCCGACCAACCCGCACAGAAGAGGAAAACCTCCTACAATCGGTAACCTTGGGACGGTCAGTGGCACCATGACCTACAGTAGTATATACGGACTGACGGACGGACGGACGGACGGCAACTTCATTTACACACCCATGATGACCGGACCAAATTGACAAAGAACGGCAGTCAAAGCATGACGACGGAAAATGACGCGACGACGGCCGAAACGCACTTGAGGCCCGCCATTGGCATGATGAACTTGCAGCACGTACGGTAGCTTCCTTCGCGCACCATGCATGATCAAATCAAAAGAAGGAATGGTGGCGGTAGCAACACGAAGGCACACACAACTGAACCGACGACAGCTGCAGCCGTCGAGGCGCGCCCGAGGCTGCTTGCAGTTGCGTCGCTTTCCGGGATTTCTGCGCCAGCGTCAACATCGTCGTTGGCGCCGCCGCTGTCACGGCACGTGATCTCGTCCACGGCACAGCCGAGAGACGCTATCGTGCACAACGTGAACTCCACAAAAATCTCGCTCTCTAGGCACTCCAAGTCGGACACCTCGTCAACGCAACACGGCCCCGCCATGAAGCCGGCACACTCCGCAAAGCTGCCGTCGCCTGTGGTGATGAAAGCGCCCACGTCGGGTGCATTTCTCGTACTCCGAGCTGCTCGCAAAGGCGATCAGATTGCAGCTGGAGCATGTCGCGTCCAACGAACAGGCGGAGGATTCGATTTCGCACCCGTTGGCGTCGGCGCCGTCGTCTGCGGTCGTACTTGCGCTGCCCCTGGGTGTGAGCGTGGTCGTCGTGGCGAGGAGAAGCACAACCCCCGGCGAGGCTAAGATGCAAAGGAAGCCGTGCACCATCATGGCGGGATATTTCTTGTTGCAGTCCCGCGTGAATACCTGCGGAAGTTGGGCGTAGCGCGAGATACACCGGGGGATACCGAGAATGCCAGGACGACAGTATTTCTAAGGGTCGATGTTAACGAAACGCAAGATATTTCGTTTTTTTCCTGAACTTTCGGCGTTTCACCAAAATCGGCAAGGGTTGAAGCTTGACGAGTACGTACCTCGGTTGACTCGCGAAATAATCGTCCACCCGGCTCACAACCGTCGCTACAGCAGCTGCGCTCGCGGAAACCCCCCGTGCGGTGGTACCACTCCCATTGCCCGGACTCGTAGGCACGTGTCGGGGCCTTGAGGAGTAAATCCATCACTAACTCATCACGTTATAACGTCCAACGCGACAAAGTCTCAGCTGTTGCCCTCATCGAGCTCAGTCGGTCGGCCACCTCGGTGCGGTCACCTTGTGAACTCGGCCACGAGAGCCCGTAAAGCTATTGCGTCTTCTGCGTTCGGCCATTCCTTGTGAATGTCCTTGGGAACGACCCTTGTCAACCCTGTGCGTTCGCAAGCGCTGGCACAGCTCGAGCGGTGGGGCTGTCCGATCCTCTACAGCCTTGTACCCAAATTTCCTGAAAACCCTGAAAAACTTCCAAGACGTCTTTTTTCGGGGTTGGAGTTTTTCGGTTTTTCGCGAAGAAATTTCGGGAAGATACGAAAACAAAAAACAGGAGGAAAACCTCCTCGTTAAAAGATCGACCCTAACGCTGATTCAATAATCCAGTAGCAACAAAGTAGAAGGATGTGCACGAATACCGTGCCGCCATGAACACTACCGTACGTGCAGTAGTCGAGCTGTAATCGCGCACGTACCAAATACGTAGTCTCGAGGTGTTTGTTTGCCGTACCAGTCACTAACGAGCTGCGGTATACCATCCAGTATCACTTGCAACCAAATATCACCAGAAACGGGTCCGTGGCATCATAGGTACACTCGACAAAAAAGAAAAAGAAAGAAAGAAAGAAAAACACGAAGAGGGAACAGAACGAAAAAAGAATGGAAGAAATAAAAGAAAAGAAAACGAAGCAAACATGCGCTCGAGGCGCAGGCCGAGTCCCGAGGACAAGATTGTTGTTTGCTGGTACGATCAGCCGTATGATATGTCCAGCTCATGTACAGACGTAAGGACGCTACAGGAGGACCAGGCGGAATGCAAAAAGACAAGAAGAGGAGGGTAGAGGCAAAGAGCTAACAGCAAACAAAAAACGAGCAGTCCTATGTACAGTTGGTGGGTCCAGGACGACACAATCGACGCTAAGAGGACAGAGACAGACGGACCGAGGCCAAATGTCAACACAACCGGGGAAAAAAAAGGAAAAAGCTAAAGGTCACACAAACATATCTAACGATAAGGTGACGCGAGGCCGACGAAAGAATGACAGGGTATGGGGGGGGGGGGTGGGGTGGGGTACCATCGACGTTTCAGGATATAGGGCTTCATAACAAACAAAAAACATAAATATGGCCGGCGTGGCGTCTAGACTGAGACCCAACCGAAGCATCGTTCCTTTTTACACTCGTTTTTGTGACAGGCCTATTGTGCGTTTAGTTGGCCATGGTGACATCGCCAACCGGATTAGAAGTGTACAGGTTTTTCTCCATGTAACGCTTGATTCTTTGGGTGAGTTTCACGGTATATAGGGGATGCATAGAGCCCACTCGATTGAAGATTTTGGCGAAACCCTAACGTGTCGTGCGAGGCAAGCACAAACCGCGGAAGTTGCTATCAACAGAGCGGGGCTGCGAGGATGTCACTCTAGATGAATCTTGCGGGCCCCGTCAGAACTGCCCCCCCCCCCCCCCCCCCCCCCCGCCCCCCTATATTATAAACCTGGTATATATGTATAGTTTGGGTTGGTGTCGGTTGGCGACGACGCTGTGAAACACGCCTCTCGCTGCGTGAGCTAGACCGCCAGGGTACCGTGTTTTTTGTTTTTGTTTTTTGGCGGTTATACGGCTGGCTGTCAAGTTAGATCACTTTTGTGCTGTGAGAACCTTTACCCCGCGCAAGGGGGATGGTCGTATCACGTCGTGTGTATATGGTGAGGCACCCACGAGGCAGTTACATAGTAAACCCATTGCTGTCTCTGGAAGTGGCCACACCAGAAATCAAATCAATCCATTGATGCTGTCATCCATATGCAAGAAAATCCGCCTCAGACGCGGTTCTTAGTAGGGTGTAGCTCACACCTTTATGCGAGTCGCCCAACACCTCACGACGCTTCGTGCTTGGTGCAAGCAATGTTTGCCTGGTCGGCGAAAACCCGTCGGTGAAAACCCGACGCGCTCCGTCCCGGCATTTCGGGGACAAAGCACAGTACAGTAGCGGTCCCTCTGTAATAATGCCGGTATCATATGCGCCAGCCAACAATACCGGATGTAGCGGCAACAGGCACTAACTAGTCGCCGCACTGCCACCCCGATCAATCCTATTTGCACCGCGCGATTTCACCGGAACTACAGCGGGCGGGCGGCACTACACCGCCGGCACTACAGAGGGACCACTACTGCTGTACTTGGAAAATGTATCTGGGGTTTGTGAAGACAGGTACACGAGGACGCCGGTGAATCAAAGCCGGAAAACGCGACGCTGGTAGCGCGAAGCCGGCAAGGCGACGCTTGTAAAGGCGACGCCGGTCAACGCTCCGCCAGAACCTTGAAGCCCGTGAAGCTATGCCGCAAAAAGAAAACTGATAAAAGACAAGTCGGTAAAGCTATGCCAGCAGTGTGGAGCCGTCGTGTAACGTGAAGCCGGTAGCACTTGCCAGTACATCATCTTCATACCTCCAAGTATGCAGCAGTAGACCGATTGTTCCGATGCTCTGCAGCAGCGCCTACACACACGACTGGGAACCACCTCCCCCCCCCCCCCCCCCCCCGTTGCACTATGTCGGCGTAGACAACTCTCTACGGAAACATCAAGCAACATACGAGTAGCACGCCAGCAGGCGTGAACCGGAGACGAATGCTACGGCAGCTGTGGCGCACCTGAGGTGTTATGAAGCCGCTCTCGTTCAAGGAACGTTATATATGTCTCACCCGAAAACTGGTCTTGAACCCGTTCAAGACTGCAGTCCCGATTTGGGGACAAAGCAATTGGAATTGGAGTGGTTTCGTCCCTTTGACGGGACTGCAGCACTAAAAGGGTCAAGTAAAACAAAAGGCGGGCCCAACTAACCACAGTATTCCGATGGCCAATTCCATAGCCTCGGACATCGGTCTGTAGCGAGAAACAAAATATCGTAAAACAAAAACACACACACACACACAAACGCTGTTGGGTAATCCCCCGGTTGAGAAGCCCCCCGTCCACCAGAAATATTGTACGGGGGACCATAGTAAACAGGACCTACGGTACACACAAAAACCTATATATTTCCCGATTTTTTGTAGCAATATTTGGTCCTATTTACTATGGTCCCACGTGAAACTATACACGCCTCGGACCGATCATCTTTTTTTTTTTCTTTTTTTTTTTTTTTATCCTCCGGCGGATTGGTAAAAATAAAGCTTAAGCTCACCACACTTCCACGTTCCCAATTTCGTGTCGTGTGTCAATTTAGCCCAGTTGGGCACGTTGACCCGACCTGACCCCCGAGAGGAGCAGGTGCGGTGGAGATAGCCACCCGGGAGAGTCATCTCTCCCGGGTAGTGTGGGACTTGCTCGCGCTCACCCACTAACAAAAACCAAGGCTATGAGGCCTTCCCGCCGGACTCGGACCAGTTACGGTCCACCCTACCCGTTGGGGCGTTGGTCCTCAGGACCGATCATCGACTTCCACTTTGCTTGACGATCTAGATGCTTCAGCGCAGATGTAGTCCCAACCCTGTGGGAGCTAGCTCATGTTGTCGGGTGAGACCCGTGAAATCTGGATGCTTGGTACCTGTACGTGGCAAATGTTTTTTCCCGGGTTGGATCTCTACCGTGCAGATAGATACCGCCGTACGCAACCTCTCACCACGGCAGATGAGGGACCAGATTATCCATTTTTTAGTCAGATCCTCATGGGCGTGTCCGAGCAGTGAAATAATTCGGCCAAAAAGTTCCGCCCCTGTTATCGTGGCAAGCGTTCGAACTGAGGGGTTTGTGGACACCATGTGAATTTTGCAACAAAACACTGTTCGAAATCTGGTACGTGCGTATGGATTATTTACGGTCACATCGTCAAAGGGAGGGCAAGGGGAAAGGTCCCGGCCGCCTGTGGATGGGAAGTCGTATCGTGTGCGTCGTGAGGTGTATCGCAGTGCGCGTACGTTGACCAGCCCCGTAAGTTACACGGTGCAGCGAAGCTAAGGAAAACGAAACTCACGCTTCGACCGAAAGCAGTTGTGCCGCCACGCAAACTCGAATGACGGTTGGCAGTTGGGATACAGCGATAAGTTGCGGCGGGCAACACTGACAGTCTACAGCTTGGGGGGGGCGGGGGGCCGGGGGGGCGGAGGAAGTACTTGCGCATCCCCCATTATTTTCTGCCTACCCTCCTTTCAGCCCCCGCGCCTGAAATCTCTGCAGTTCATCGTGATAACGTGAATCGGCCAGAAAGCGTCACTTGCACCTCCAACCCCACCATCTTACATTCAAGCTGGTTGGCAACAGCTCTTCGCCAGGCCTTCGCAGACCGACATCGGTCGGGGTCTGGGACTACTACCGTACAGTAGTAGCAGTCCTTGTTTAGGTGACTCGACGACATCCGCCGTCATCCCCAGGCCATCTCGAACCTCTCAACTGGCACATTTTGCTGTGGGAGAAAGGGGTTCACAAGTGGAACGCACCACGATATGGACCATCTAGACCCTAACGCCGCGCTCTGAGGTGTGCTGTGTAGGATCTACACATACAAGCAGTAAGTAGTAGAGGCGTAAAGGTCCAGCCAAGCCCTGGGAAACGAATCCTACGAGTAGACGGTGCAGATTACACGGCTCCCACCGGGAAATATGTTGGGCACAGATCATACAACCCAGGAACAAATGTTTCCCTGACAGATAGATCATGACCACGCAATGGGGGGTGGATGGTTGCTTTATCAATTGCGCCGGGGGGGAGGTTACGCCCTCTCTGGGGGGCCGAGTAGGGTCCAACGGCCAACCAGACACGGCGTGTTTGCGCGATATGATCAAGAGTGTGCAAGAAGAGCGCACGCGACTAGACGGTGGACCGTGCGGTATATTTATAGCAGTAATAGTAGTACCTTCTGAGGCGTTCTACGATAGAGGTTCACCGAAAAAGTTCTGAGGCTCCTCACTTGACCTTAAGGAGCTCCGTACACCTCACCCAAAAACAGTCTTCAGCGAAAATCTAATTGCATCCCGATGAATAATCCCATGGCTCGAGTATGCGAAAACGTTATGTTTCGAAACAAGACTGGCATTGCGACGATTTTGGGTTAAGGAGCCCTGTCATTCACAAAACATTATAGCGGAAATGTGCTACCTTTATCGTAGAACGCGTCTTCTGTGGTTTCGGTGGGCGCTCCTTTTCTTTCTTGAACGGGCAGATCGATGTATTGTTCAACACGCATGGCGGCCCATCGCTACCACCGTTCCTTAGTCGGGGGCAGCACAGTCACAGTATTACATTCTGCGGTTTTGGGGTCGGCACACGTAGGTGTTCTCGTTCTTTCTGTCATATGTAGATCGATATCATCGTGTTCAGCACGCATATAGCTCCGTAGCCCCAAGTACTGCACTGTACTAACTGAAATTATAGCTGCCTGCTGATAGTAAGGAGATGATGCAGCAGAAGTACGCTGTATGTGCTGTCAAAAGGTGGCACACGCCTCCGAGAGATCATCGATTCCCACTTCAAGATCCTAGATCGTTCGGGGCAGATATATAGATAGATCAATCCCTGATTTGTATGATCTATCTATAAATTAGCCGGAGCTGTCTGGTGGGAGATCGACAACCAATCGGCATGGCCTACTGTTGTGCTACACTTTTGTTTCCCGGGTTGGACTTGTGCTATGCAGATCCTCCAGGACAACTCACAGCGGCAGGTCGGGGTCTAGATTATCTCGAAGATCTGCTGCTGCGTATTCCTCCCTATAAAAACATAGTTTGGACCAGATTTCCTGTTTCTCAATCCTTATTTTTGTGATATGTAGGTGTCCCGGGGGCGTCGGTAAAAAAGAGGAAACGACACCCCCCCCCCCCGAGAGGTCGGAGTGGAGAACCGTTGCAACCGTTGTGATCGCATGATGAAAGAAGAAAAATAAACTTTTTTGTTCATTTTTTTCATTTTTTCACTTGGTTATAGCAACCCCCCCCCCCCATGGCTGCGCACATAGCGCAAAACAAATTCAAATCTATGACGGTTCAACATTTTTTTGTCCGGTCGCCCTCGGGTGTCCCGTACCTATACATGTACGTTGTGTATCTCCCCGCACCCGATGAAATATCAATCAAGATAACGAGGTAGGAATCGGATGGGTGACCTGCCCTACTACGAGGTGACAAAGTTTAGCCTGCGCCGTGTATAAAAGCGAACCACGTCTTCTTTCTCGTGGGCAACTCACTCTCTGATACCAGGTACCACTACTTCTACTACTACTGCTGTTTGTCATTGACCTCGTCCGAACACAGCAGCATGGACCGGCTTGTACAAGAAGACGCAATGCTACGTAAAGCCGGCTGGCTTGGAATCTTTTCTTAATGTAAAATAGGACACGCATTTTGTACAGGACAACCAATAATAAGAAAAGCGAACAATAAGAAAGGCAAGCTGAGATGTGCTGGAACATAACAAACTCGGGTGCGCCGCAGCACTCAATTTACTGTATAGAACGCGACCATTCTCGAACAATTTCTAGCCTAGAACACAGCTTTCCTGATTCTTAACGGGTACCCGGCACTGCTGTATACATAGTATTACGCTTATACAGCAGTACAGGACAACTACTACTGCACAGCAGCAACAAGAAACGGGCAAGCTGGTCGATGACGGATTTCTTGTTTGCTATTGGGTGGTTTCTACACTACTACCTTCAATATATTACGACTCCTCCTGTCCTGAGTTTCTTATTTTCATGCATCCCGCCTTTCGTGTTGCTTGCTTCGTTATTCGGTTTCGCGTGCAAAAAAGGACGTTTGGATTTCGCACTCATACTCCAAGGAAGGGTCATTACCGCAGCGTCCGTCCAGACCACAGCAGCAGTGTATATACTCTGTCCTGAGCTGAGCGCGAACTTCCAATCCGAAACGATTGGTGTCCCACATACTGCTTGTGGTGATAGTGAGCTGACGATCTAATTTAGGAGGTATCTACCTTCTTATTTGTGAGCCTACTATTAATATTAATAGTGCCCAATAACCTACGAATATGCTCTTCCACTCACGATTGCGCGCAGTATGTGTGTATGGCGATGTCCGGTGATCGAGGGGTAGGACCCAAGGGCAGTCGAGCGTTGCCAAAAGAGACAGTAGGCGCACAGGGAGACAGAGCAGCGTGATGATCTGCGCGTTTTTGTTTGTTGCTGGGCAGAGAGAGTGCCTCTGGTGTTGTACGGGGCATGCAGGAGCAGTGTGTGATTGGAGTCTGCCAGAATAATAATTTTCGCTGAAAAAATAATATCGTACGTACCAGGTACGAGGTACCGCTGACCGTACATATATGCACCTCGCAAGCGGGACTGTTTGTACGATTATTTTATGTATCAGGGTGTGTCGA
Source organism: Macrocystis pyrifera (assembly GCA_031763025.1). Taxonomy (NCBI): domain Eukaryota; class Phaeophyceae; order Laminariales; family Laminariaceae; genus Macrocystis; species Macrocystis pyrifera. The sequence goes on along the minus strand of JASSKH010000002.1, from coordinate 5,034,728 downwards.
AAATCGAAAATCGAATTGATAATAAACAAGGCGCTGATTGGTCCCTGGTCAAAACATGTTCCCCGTCGTTTTTTAGGTTCCGAAAAAATGAACGATTTACAACCCAATGCCAAAATCAAAAAGTTGACGGCTGGGAATCGAAAAGGAAATCGAAAGCACGAACAGCAACAATTCAGCACGTCCTCGTACTGGTCAGCGCAGCCACGTCAAAATATCACATCAGGACCGCCGTACACAGCATCCAACCCACAGCTAGCACGGCAACTTAGCTGCATAGACCCCCCGTAAACAGCCAGCAGGCGAACCACAACACCAGCCCCGACGTTCTCGGGCCTTTGTTTCCCGGCGTTCGAGCCAGAGCGAGCATAGTTTGAGGAAAATTCAGGATGATGCCCTCGAGAACGAGGTCGGAAGTTCGTTCTCAGTATAATTTCAAGTTTGATCTCGGGGCGTCAACGTTGGACGCGCCACCACCTCCATGGGAGGCCCAACGACCTCCCGGAATCGAATTGCCGTCGCGTTTGCCTGCTTGTGTGGTGGATCTGTGTTACCGAGCGCTAGATTGCCGGCATGTGTGCACAGATGCGAACGGCCTAGTAGGTTGTGCTCTCCGTTGCTTTTTGCCTGGACTTCTATTTTCACTTTTCAATTCTGTTTAGACACATCGGCATATTTTTATCGAAATCGAAACGAATTCGATTTTCGATTGAGCTTTTCGATTCTGTTTTTAGACACACCCTCAAAAGCGCTGGTAGAAAAAAATAAAATGCCGGTAGAAAACAGTCTGGAAAATCCATTCGTGGAAAAATAATTCCATGAAAAATCTCTTTCTACTTCGCAGCTCGTAGGTTCGCAGCTTGGTTTGCTTTGGTTCCGGACTGCGATGACAAACGAGTATTTTTCACAGCCTACTATATAGATAGGTGCCTGCTTCCTCTCTCCCAACGCCAGCACAATATATGCTGTTGTGCCGCCTGGGACATGGGACAGACTCTTTTCCTTCCCAAGCCGCCTAATTGTCAACACAACACACCACGCTCTCCTGTGTGTCCTCTCCCTGATCTCGGGTCTCCTTCACAGCCAGTGCAGGCATTGACTGCCCCGCCCCTGGGCCATAAAATGTTGTATGTATGTTGTGCCGGATCGTGGGACGGACGTCGCTATATACCCACAGCAGCAAGCAGCAAGATTCTTGGAAGAAAGAAAGCAGTCTGCTAGATTACATTATCACCCGTCCAGCGTCGTCGGCCAAGCGCGGTCCGCGAGAATGTTCCAATCTCAAAAGACAGGTCGTCTGCCCGGCCTGGCCCGTGATGACATAATAGATACCTGGTAGAATCTATCTAATGTAATCTGATATTCTCGGATTTTTGGTTTTCGTTTTTTTCTCGTTCCCGCTGCTGCTGCTGCTGCTGCTGCTGCTGCTGTGTGGTGGTGGCTCGTCCTCCTGTCCTGGAGATTTCGAGGCCACGAAAAGTTGTTCCTGTGATTATTTTTTGGCGCTGCAGTCATGTCGGGCTCTTCATTTTTGTGTTATTTTCCCTCTCCCATTCGAGGTCCAATACCCAATTTTCAAGCCAAACACACCCCTAAAGAGATCCTTTCTCCCAGATTTTACCAAACCTATTCCCCAAATCCGACCCACAAAAACAACAAACAACCACACACACACCGGCAATTCAAACGCCCTACTTCTTTATACACACCTTGCATGTGGTCCCTGCCTGCCTGGCCTCCTCTCTCTCATTTTCCTCGCACATTTTGACTGCTTGTGGGCTACTGCTGTAAATTTAAAGCTTAGCTTTAGCTACTGCTGTACTGCTGTATCTATTTACGCCACTACTTTAACTGTAACAGTACACCGATTCCCAGGGCGTCGCTATACAGACAGCAGCAGAAGCAGCAGCAGCAGCAGCAGCAGCAGCAGCAGCAGCAGCAGCAGCAGTGGGTGGCAGAGCAAGGTCAGACGAGGTACAGATAGTGGCGGGTGTGGGTGGCTTGCTGACAAGCTTCTTCGCGTTTCGGCATGGTCGGGAGGGCGGCGTAACTTCTCAGGTGCAAGTAATTGTATATACTCGTAATAAATAGTGTGTTGAATATGCTGCTGCTGTTGCTCCTGTTGCCCCTGCTGCCCCTGCTGCTGCTGCTCGTCGTGAGTGATAACAATGGTGTTGTTGTTGCTCCTGCTGCTCCTCCTGCTCCAGGTCCTCCTCCTCCTCCTCCTCCTCCTCCTCCTCCTCCTCCTCCTCCTCCTCCTCCTCTCCTCCTGCTCCAGGTCCTCCTCCTCCTCCTCCTCCTCCTCCTCCTCCTCCTCCTCCTCCTCCTCCTCCTCCTCCTCCTCCTCCTCCTCCTCCTCCTCCTCCTCCTCCTCCTCCTCCTCCTCCTCCTCCTCCTCTCTTGCTGCTGTCGTCGTTGCTGTTTTCTTTTTGTCGTTGCTGTCGTCGTTGTTGGAGTTGTTGTTGCTGATGCTGTTCGTCGCTGCTGCTGTATACCGTCGTTGCTACATACCTGGCACCTTGTAATAAACTGCTTTGTTGGGCTCGTTTCCCGTTTGCTTGAACCATTATGCACGGCGTGCATGGCCATCTTCTGTCTGTGTGTCCGTCTATACGAGGTCGTAGCAGACCGACTGATTTCGGGTGTACATATGCCCTGCTCTTTCACAACCTAAACACTTTTAGAACTGCATTCCCGTTTTGGGACAAATTACTTGAAATTAGACTGGTTTGTCCCCAAAACGGGACTGGACTGCAGTAACTTTTCATATTTCGTTGAGAATTTTGAGGCCTCCGCTGGGCCTGCTTGACACAAATATGGCGTGTCTTAACACCGAGGTGCCTTGACGTTCCTTATATACTTCTATTGTACCAGGTACCTCGGAAAGATGAAAAAAAATCTTGGGAGCTTGGATGCGCCAGCATTCATTGATTGCTGTGCAGGTTGTGTTGTCTCCACATCATTAAACCGTTATGTTTACCCAACTACATCAGTACACCCAGTCAGTAGTGTCCGTCCTGGTCCCTTATCCTGGAGAAATAAATGCCGTCATGTTATGTGACCACAGACTGTGAGACAAAGAAGAAACAAAAACGAATACAGGCGCAAATTGAACGGGTGAAAAACAAGTGACGAGCGAAAACACGGGGTGCGAGAACACAACAACAACAACACTACAACAACAACAACACAAGCCACAACACAGAACAAATTATGAACTGCTGGACCAGGCTGGAGTGTACCATTAAAAGGAACACTGCAGCGAACTCGAGAGTTAACCCTTCTATTACGGAGGTCCATAGTTAATAGGACCTCGTATGGTGTACATAAAAACCTTTATATATTTACATATTTTTACTAACAAAATTTGGTCCCACTAACTATGGACCCCCGTAATAGTACTGCAGTCCCGTTTTGGGGTTTGGGGACAACCCAGTCAAATCCTTAGTAAGTTGTCCCTAAAACGGGACTCCAGTCAAGCCTAAGAGAGTTAAGCCCTCTGTAAGGAGTGCGGGTAGTATTTTAGAGGGAATTCGCGACTCCCATCGTGAAGGCGGGAAAAAAAAATACCGGTAGTTATTAGTTGTTAGATAACGAAAAGAAGCTATTACAGGGGTCCATAGTCAATAGCACCTATGTTTTCCATAAAAACCTACCTGGTATGTTATATTTGAATATTTTTACCAACGGTGTTCGGTCCTATTTACTATGGTCCCTCGTAATATTAACCGGTATTTCGGGTCTTCCTTTGACGAAGATTGTACAATAGGATGCGCACACGTATCTTTGCCCGATGGTGTGGACAGTTGACTGAGGTTTGACAGCCACGCAACGACAATACGTAGCGATCAGGCTCACCGATGAAAAGCGTTGCGCACAAGGTTTACAGCTAAAACAGGGCGCAAGCGACGGGCGCTTGAGAGACGAGACGAATAGCTACCGCGAACTCGTTTGATCTATTTCTACATTCCCGCACCAAGGGAGGAACCACGACATAGCCCGCAATGTAACGTAAGCGCCGATGCTACCGCACATGTCTTCTAGATGTAACCGTGAGGCATGATGCGAACAGGAACTACGGACTAAGGCCGACTCGATCCACAAATCGAAACAAGCTAAACAATTTACGTTATTCGCGGAGTAGAGTCCAGGACGACGAAAGGAGGAAAACGAGATGATAAACACACTCATACAGCGCATTTATCAGGCTGTCGAAACCGAAGTGGTTTCAGGTTGAGCTTGCGATGGGGCAAGGCGTAAGCAAGACCGTGAGGGTGGGGACGGACGATTTTGTCACGATACCGTCCGAATGGGTGCGCTTGACAGCGTGTTCGATCAGGGGAGCACAACAATAACCACGAATGACGGTAGGGGGCACGCAGGATTAAGACATACCTCAAGTTTACTTCTTCCCGCACAGAACAGCAGAGGCAGGCAGACGCAGCACCAGAGAGAGAGAGAGGACCGCGGTGTTTGCAGCGCCACAGGACCTTGGCTTCAAAATGGGCCACGAATGAAAGTTATAATGTACAGGCACTCAACAGGAACAACAAAGGAAAAGCTACATATACTTCCCCACGTGCACTTACGGCCCAAGGAGGTGACATTTATCACGGGCGTCGGCAGAGAAGAGGTGTCCACAATTAGGCAGATATTGTTCTGGGAGGGCCCGGACAAGGCACGGAGTAACAGGACGCTAGCAGAGAGACTTTCGCCAGGCACGACGGGACATGAAGGTCCTTGGATGACATATTGACCCTAATGTAGACAGGTCGACGAATTCCCTTTCGAGGAACAAAGTAGGTCGTGGCGGGCGGCCCTTACGAACGAGCCGACTACGGTAATAATTGACGCCGAGGAAGGAATGAAGCATGGGGTCAACAGAGCCCCTTTCAGTACAGGTATATTTGAAGGTACCATGAGCCAACCTACGGAAGGAAAAGGACGGTGAAGTAAGCGAGGAGGAGCGGTAATGCGAACAGCGGGGGGCGTCTCCACTCTTCCATCCCACACTATTACGGGGGTCCACAGTTAACGGGACCAAATTTTGTTAGTAAAAATAGGAAAATATATAGGTTTTATGTAAACCATAGGTCCTGTTAACTATGGACCCCCGTAATAACTTTCTGAGAAGAAGAACCGCCGACAAGACACGAACGGATCCTCGAAGAAGGAGATCGAAGAAAGTTGAAAACGATCCCCTATTATCCCCCTCTCGGGGGGAGGCCTCATCCTAGTAAGCAGTCTGGCTGCTTTCAGATACATCACGTAGCAAGCCTTCGCTTCTTCTTCGAACGACGGAAGAAGCAAGAGGATGAGTTGAGACTCCACCCACCCACCCACCCACCCCACGGGCACAACATTTTGAAAGATGTACTGACTATAATGTTGGAGCATGCATCACATGATACTACTGGTGTAGCTCACGTAAGCCACAGAACGTAACCGTACACGTATATAATTCTCATTTATAGGTGACATGCACCACGAGATGACACCACTCTGGGGCTGCCGTCGACGAGACACAAACGTGTTTCATATGCTGCCGACGACGATATTTGTTAAGATCTCAGCCCCTTGGGCTACTGGTAAAAGGTTAAGCAGGTCTCTCTAACAACCAATCGCCTGCCCTGCCTAAGCCTTGCCACACTGTAGTTAACGCTACCAACCCGACATGGTCTTGGATTCTACGTAGTGGTCTCAGATACCTGGTACGTATCAGGTATACTCGAGGAGGTGTCCGTCTCATGATGAGATAGACATCCCGCATTATGTGCTGTGGGGAGCTCCGGTGGGACCGCACGGGAAATTTCCAAGAAATTCCCGCAGGACCCCCACGGTACATCGTGGGGTCCCGTGGTCTTCCCGCGAGATCCCGCATTAGGACCCACCTCGGTCATTAGGAATGCCCACGGTATGCCGTGGGTTCCGTGGGTTCCCGCGTGATCCCATGGATATTTCACTCAACAAAGGTGGCCGGGACCATCCCCCCCCCCCCCCCCCTCCGCTGTGCAGGGTGTGAAAGCATCTTTGTGGAGGAACTGGACGATATAGTGCACCATCACGTGCGTTGACGTGCCGAGTTGGGAGGATATCGACACTTTGCGGGATCGACTCTCATCGTGGAGGGGGGCGGGGGGGTCTCGGCCACCTGCGACGCCGTAGATCAGGCAGGCTGTACGGCTACCACCCGGCAACATGAGCCAGATCGTAGAGATCAGGATTTTAATCTGGCCCTGAGAGGTCTATCCACATCATGAAAGTGGGCTCGATTACCTCTTCGAGGTTTGCAACAATTACGTCGAACCGTGGTGTGTACTGAAAGCCTACATGGACTCTAAATATTTGTGTCGACCACCTGCACAACCGAGGGGTGTTTGTTTTTTTTTTTTTTTTGTTCGCTGTCGACTGATTAGCGTTAAAACTTCCCTTGTATCGTCACGTCGTGCCTCGCGCTGCCTTGTGTTACACATGTGTCAATACCGTGCGCAGATTCTAGCCCCCAGTACCATTTTTGAGACTACAGCTCAAGAAGAGAAGACAGACAGAAGATATCACCACATCATGACGGTGCGAGGCTTCCTCCGCCCCTCCGCGTCGGGGATGCTGCTGCTGCTGCTCCTCGCCTTTACACGCTCCACCTTGCTCGTGAGGCGGGTGGGCGCATACTCGTCAGAGCTCACAAACGCGCCAGTGACGACGGGCGACGCCACGGACGGCACCGTTACCACAGAGCCCCCTGCTGTCGCGGACGACGACGATGCCAGCGCGTGCTCCGCCGAGGTGATCGCCTGCCTGGCCGACACGACGTGCCAGAGCTGCCTGTCCGCCTCGTCGAGCAGCACGGCGACCCTAGCCTGCCGCTCGTTCGACCCTCTGACCACCTCTGCAAGCGGCTGCGATGTCAACCTGGACGCCATTTGCTGCCTGGACGAGATATCCGACTTTAACTGCCGGGGCAACGACGAATATCTTGCGTACGGCATGTGCGTCCTGGAGGACAGCGGTTGCGGGGTGGGCGAAGTAACGTGCGACGGCGACGGAGAAGAAAGCACAGCTGAAACCGACGGCGCTACTGGTACTTTCCGCCTCGGGGACGACGCCAAAGCGACTCCCTCTTCTTGTCTCGTCGCCGTTTTCTTCCTGTGCGTTCAGGTGGTTTCCTGGCCGGTCCTCTGGGCCTGATCGTCGTGGCCCGTGTGAAGGAATATTTTTTTACTAAGTTGCTTGCGGTCTCACGGAACAATGACCGGGGCCTGCGATTTGGTTTTGAAAGAGGAACAATCTGCTGACGAAGAGGACGATCTGGCGCTTGACTGACGTCCCTCGTCCAAGAGCGCGGCTACGTACAGCGACAGGGCTGTGGCCAGGGGTAGGGCCTAGCAACTAGTTTTTGTGTTTGTATACGCGTATTACGGGGGACCAGAGTAAATAGGACCAAATATTGTTAGTGAAAATAGGTAAATATATACCTGGTAGGTTTTTATCTATAACATAGGTCCTGTTAAATATGGACCCCCGGTATAGTAGGATGTCCGACATCTATCGGGGGGGGGGTTTAGTAGTAACGAGGGCAATTTTGTTTTGGCCAAAGTCATGGAAGCTAGTGCTGGGTTAAGCTGCCGAGATTTGTCAGATTGTTGGCTCGACTGCCGTATTCCCTCTGCTGCTTGCTGTGGTTTGGCGCCAAAGTCAAAAGTTTGTTTGGCAAGTGTCCGACATGATCGGGTCGTTGTTGTCTGACGTATCATATAGATAGGCCATTTGAAGCTGACACCAAAACAGTCTCTACGCAGATACATCTCGACTTTTTCTTGCAGACTGAAATAAGCACACGCACGCAGAGTCAAGAAAGTTTTTTTTATTGGAATAGGTATCATACCACAGTTGATTACTGCACGACCAACAGAAACGGGGTTGGCGTGCTCACTCCAGAAGTTAAATGTGTGTACTCGTAAACACTTGTTGTATTAATAATTAATCGGGTATTTTTGAGGAATTGGAACACCGCATATATATATATATAATATATATATATATTCGGTCTCTGTTTTAACAACCCCTCGCGCTGAAAATCTGCCAAAGTCTGCGTATTCTCTCGTGCGTTTTATTTCTTGGTTCTCGCTTGTTTCTTCGTTTTTTCTCTCTCTTCCCTTTTGTTGCTTCAGATTTTGATTTCGATTTCGAATCTTCGACGTCGAATTATTTTCATCCTGTCCTACAATGATGGAACGGTTGAAAACGTTCGCCTGAGATCAAATTTTCGCAATATGCAAAGAATAAGAAAAAAATAAGTGAGTCGTTTGTCCCGCAAATGGGACTGGAGTTTTAAAAGGGTATGGTAGGCTTCAACTTGTTCTGAATTTAATTCGACAACTTGAAGAACGGTGTAAGACCAACTAGAAATTATTTCTTAGCTCTCGGAACTGGGTTTTTTAGGCCGAACATACGCGTTTTACTCGGCGGGAAAGCCAAAAACACCGAGATAGACTCCTCACAATGCTCCCCGGAATTTTTCGCGAGATTTAATGTGTTTGCACACACGTTATTATCATAGCGAAATGTTGAAAACTCTCGCAAGATGAACCTCTCGCTGCATGCAAGGAGTTGCAAAATAATTTGGCGAGTTCACGTCTCGTCACCCCGGCTGGGATTGCTGGGAGTCAATTCTCAGATAACTCCGCACACAGGGTACCCGATGAGGAGTGGTGTGGTTTGGACCATGACGATCGCCTCCGCGAGGGCTTCGACCTTATGCGTGCGGCATGAGCGTGTAACCGTTTCGAAAGAAATTTGTCCGTAAGCGACCGTAAAGCGACCCTCAACGAACAGACAGACAGACAAACAGACACTTTTCTGAATACGTTTGAGAGACCACAAGTGTACCACCACTTGCTTGTGGAATTACGGAGGGGAGCCATAGTAATCAGCAACATTTGGTAATCAGGACACATCATGGCAGCATGGACACAAAAACCTGTATATTACAGTATTTTTACGAAGTATATCTACAGGCAGTAGTACCGTACCCGGTATTAATAGTGGTTTCTTTCAGGGTTTTGGCCAAGATCAGGTATTATACCTGCCCACTTTCGTGCCAAAAACAGCTACATACTGAAATCAAGTACAAACACACACACCAGGAGCCCTTCTATTGGCCAAGCTGACATTGTAACTGATTTTGGCACGAAAAGGCCAAGGTACGCCTGATTTTTTCTACTCTGTCTAGCTTTCAACTGATTTTGGCCAACTTTGAACCAATCAGAGGGGCCATACGTACACTGTGTTTTCTCTCCGTGTGTATGCGTCTGCCCTCCCTCGGTTAAATTCTTCTGTAGCAGTGCTCGTACGTCGTACGCAAAATCACGTATATACATGCATACATACATGCCTACGCTGGTTTCACTTTTTCCTTTGAAGTGTACGATGTGCTCCAGTTGGTTGTCGTGTATACTGCTCTGTTGTTTTCTATGTTCACAGCAGTCTTTATACAGCACCATGGACACTCGGGGTTTCGTCTGCACCACCCCGCATCGAAGTGGTCTCAGGTTTGGTACGAAAAGGCGCCAGAGTAAACACTCTCGGCGCTCCCGCCGTGGCGAAACAAACGAAGCATATTAATAGTGACTATTTGCAGGTCCAACTGGAGCCCGTGGTACCTACACCCTGAAGAAAACAAAACAATTTCAGATTTTGGGGGGCATGTGGCACGCTTAATGCTTTAGGCGCATTCTTTTTTTTTTCCGGATTCACACCGCTCGTGGCGCGCGTTTTTTACTTGGTTTTAGGATGTACCTGATATTGGCTCAAACGGATCAGGTATATTATACCTGATTTTGGCATTTGCCCTTTCTTTTACATTCTTCGTGCCGCACCTCAGCAAGGAGATTTTGCTCGTTGGGTTGCACTTTTTTTTTCTTCTTTTGTCGAAAACCATTTTTTTTTTCAGGGTGACGTACAGAAACCCTATCCTACAATCAAGGGTCTATAATAGCCTCAGAAAGGATGCGCCAGTAGTTTTGTCTCAAAAAATCGAGACTGCAGTATACTAAAAAAAAAAAATGATTGTTTTTTTTTTTCGGAACTGCAGTCCCGTTTTCGGGTAATTTTGTCACAAAAAAAAAAAACGAGACTGCAGAACAAAAAAGGGTTCAAGGACCTGAGCAGGCCAGCAAATATTGCGCCAAAACGTGGTACGTACTTGGTGCTTCATACCCCAAAAGTGGCAGAGCGCTCCGATACAGGGGGAGAGACATCCGTGACCACGCGGCTTTGCCCAGAGCAGGTCGATGAATGACTGGTTCGAAAAAAAAAAAACTCTTCTCGCGAGTTGACTCACGTGCGGCTATTCTGTGCTGTGGATGTGCTCTGTCGCGTGTTTGTGGAGGACCGTTTGTGTCTGTGGTTGGTGGGGGGTGCTTGGGATCACAGCAGTGGCTATATTGGGCGTCCGGCGCCACCTTGCCGAGGGAGACAACCACATTTCAGTACTCTTGGGGCAACGACGAAAAAAAAAAAAAAAAAAAAAAAAAAAAAGAGCTCATTGAGCGAAAAAAAAAAAGTCATTTTTTTTTTTATCTCCCTTTTAATACTTTCCGATGTACCAGGCAGTGCCATTTCACTCTCCCTCTCGCCAGCCAGCCAACCCCCAAAACAAAAAAAAGCAAAAACAAAAAAAAAAAAAAAAAAAAACCCGCAAAAAGAAAGAATGGAGATATGGATATATCTCAGATACTAGACCCACATTCTTTCGTCTCACATCCGACATGCTCCGGTCGTACATCGATATTTCGTTCATACGTGTAGCTTTATTCGGGCATCCACCCCACCTCCCCCCCCCCCCCCCCCCAAGTCTTGGCAATGTAGGGATGGGAGAATCTATGGTCATATGCGACTACGGCCACGCATGACATGGGTGCACCACCCCCCCGCCCCCATCCCCCCCCCCCCGCCCCACCCCCCCCCCCCCACGCCCCCCCCCCCCCCCCCCCCCCCCCCCCCCCCCCCCCCCCCCCCCCCCCCCCCCCCCTCCTCCCGTCCCAACATCGGCCACACTGCACTCCACCTCTCCCCCCCTCGCCCCTCTTTGCCGGCGCCCCACCCCGACGCACCGGTACCCCGGACACCTCCCCCTGAAACCTTCCAAAGTGATTCGGCATTCATGGTCCCCTCATCCACTCTACGGTCATTCGACTACGGTCATATATGACAAGAGTAGCCCCCACCTCCCCCCGCGACCCCCTCGTCCGCCACAAACCGCTTTCTCTTTCCGTCCCCGCGGCCTACTCCCGGAAAAAGAAAACAGAAATAGGCAGTGTAGTCGTGGGGTGTTAATATTTCTCTCGTTTCTCCCTCGTTCCCTCCCACCCCCAAGCCCTTTTCTGATCAAAAAGCCAGCGAGAAGCAGTGGAAACTCAGTACAGCCTTGGGGCTCTCTCTCTCTCTCTCTCTCTCTCTCTCTCTCTCTCTCTCTCTCTCTCTCTCTCTCTCTCTCTCTCTCTCTCTCTCTCTCTCTCTCTCTCTCTCTCTCTCTCTCTCTCTCTCTCTCCTCTCTCTCTCTCTCTCTCTCTCTCTCTCTCTCTCTCTCTCTCTCTCTCCTCTCTCTCTCTCTCTCTCTCTCTCTCTCTCTCTCTCTTCTCTTTTTCCCCCTCACCCCCCAACCCCCCTGCGATGCAAAAACAATTGAGAAACAGGCGAAAAAGCCGGCAACTCTATTTTCATCTCCGCCCTCAAAAAGGCAGACCAGAAAAAAAAAAACAACAACACCAAACTAGAGAAAGAGATGGGAAACACTCAACAGCTCTCTTCTTTTTTCACCTGCCCCTCTCGTGAGAAAAGCGACAAAAATCAGAGAGAGGTTACAAAAGAGAGGGGCAAACTCGCTGCAGATTTCGTTTTCTTTTTCATTCCCCTCCTCTCAAGAAAACAACAAAAACAAGAGGGAGGTAAAGCTTCAGCAGTATTCCTCATTATTCCTGTGTTAATTCGACACCCAAATCAGAGAGGAGAAAAAAACCAGCAGCCTTCCTGGTTTTTAATCTCCCTTCTCCAACAAAGAAGAACGCAACAGAAAAAAGAAACTGGAAATGAACTGCAGAAACCATTCGCAGCTGTCACGCTTTGCATTCCAAAAAAAATCGTCAAAAAGAAATTGCAAAGGAGGATAAGAAATAAAAGAGGAAGAAGAACAAGAACATGAACAAGAACAAGAACAAGAAAAAAAAATCACACACACAGAGAAGAGACAATGAACGAGAGGCAGAGGGGAAGCAAATCCAGCACCGAAAAAATCGAGGCTTTGTTTTTCGTGCCTTCGCTCCACAGCTCGATCGCGGTTCGACCGTCAAACATTCTCCAGCGTAAATTTCCATCTACTGTAATTCACACGTAGTACATATCCCGATTTAGCTTACGTAGACCCTCCTGTGTGCAGTCCTTCGCCGTGATAAGAGTGCTGTGCAAGGTCAGTGATCGCGCAGAACCCTCGCGGGAAAGTCGCTCCTCTTCCATCTATCGACCACGCACGCCGTGCGGCTCTCCCAGCGACGCGCCGACGTCAGCCAGATCGTTTCAGATCGGGAGTCTATTATGCCCCGAAAGATGCACTCGACACTGAAAGATGAATCGTTGATTTTCCTATCGGAGGTGTGAACCAGTTTTGTCTCCAAACAAAACGGAAATGAAGCTGCGGAGGGGTTAACAAACCAATATACCAAGATAAGGCGGGCGGGGAGGGGGGGAGGGGTACTCGATAGGAGAGAGATATACTCAAACTCATGGATGGCCGTAGTCGTATGACCATAGATCTTCGCATCCCTACAATGCCGGGACGGAGCATGTCGGCATAAGGGGGGGGGGGGGGGGGGGGGGGGGGGGGGGGGGGGGGAAAAAAGGGGTCGTAACCCCATCCATCAGTCCTTCGGTCTGCACCAGAAAATCGAAATCGCGTCTTGAAATATTTTTTCCCCCTATTCCCACTCAATGGTGGCAGGAGGCTTGGAGCTGATGTCGTACGTCACCCGATTGATCCCTCGGACCTCGTTGATGATCCTGTCCATACATCGGGACCGGAACGTGGTCAGCCACGAAAATTAATAGCAAAACAAAACGCAACAGTCGGCGGGAGAAACAAAAAAAATGGCATGGGGTCTAGTCTTGAACGTTTTGAAGCTTAAGGCTAAAAAAGGGTCAGAAAAAAAAAGAAAGAGAAAAGAAAAAAAAAAAAACGGTCAGAACGCGACACTACTTCAACAACTCTGATAGCAGGGTCAGGCCCATCTTACGTGAGGTAGGGTTCGTTCGACACTACGCTGATCTCATCCCATCCCATCCCCACCCCACACAACTCCACTCCACCCCACTCAGGCCTACCCAGCCCATCCCACCCCTCCCCAGTTCACCCTACCCCACCCCACCCCACCCCACCCCACCCCACCCCAACCCACCCCAACCCACTCAGGCCTACCCAGCCCCAGCAAGGTGCTGTAGCGCATTCACCGAGCAACCGCAGCCGGCACATTTCGGCACATACCCTCGGGTATTTGAGACGCTGCCCGACGTCGCGTGAAGGCACGTCATGCCGGACTGCGAAGCACGCGATGTCACTCACCTATTTGAGATTCTGCCCAGCACTTCGTAGGGCATGTGATACCAGTCCGCGGTCATGTAGTCCGTCGTCTGCACGCATCGTATCGCGCACACTTTCTCGTAAGTTCTGTGCACCACGGCACCATACACGTCGTGTTACGGGGGGCCACAGAAAATAGGACCAGATATTGTTAGCAAAAATAGGGAAATACATAATTTTTTGTGTGCACCGCAGGTCATATTTACTATGGTCCCCCGGAAAAGCAGTAGGTGGCGTGATTGTTGGGTGTAGTACATACATTAGTTAGTAGTATTGTTAGTAATGGTAGTACACCCGTGTTGCATTGCCCACAAAATGGTTTTTTAGGTGCAATAAAAAAATGCGAATATTATTGAAACCGGGGTTTGGCAGAGCTCAGCCCCACAGAGGGTATTTTGAGGCACTCTTCACGGTCACCGTGCTGCTGCCCACTGAAGGCCCCAAATGGCACAGGACTCTCAGAGGAACTTAATCAAGTCATGATAAGAGCCTGTTAAGTGGCTGGTTGGCGCTTGGCCGTCCTGGGCTTGGATAAATTCGGTTCATCGCAGCTTCAAGCAAACGGCAGCTTCGGTCGAGGCGATTGCGCCGCTCGATTAGGCCATTTTCACGGCCGAGGTCCGACTCGAAGACCTTGACGAAATTGACCACATTTCCGTGTTTGTGCTCGCATACAGCCAGCCACGTCATTTCCGCCTTGCGAAATTAGGGATCGAACCTCCAGCTGCCTGCCACGGTCGACCTGAGAATGGTGCCTAAAAAATCACCAAAAACATGCACAACACGGCCATCCTGCTCTCGCTTGTGCCGACAGTCGAAACACGCTAAAGAACTCCGTTTTATGTCTCGATTTATATGCAGACACGCGGTACGTGCTGGACTTCTGTACGTACACAGCGGTACAGTATGCAGCAGCAGCACTACAATAATACTTGACATGATTGTATTGAACGTTATTTTCCGGCGGAAGGCGTCATTTTTGTTTCTTGTTTCTTGTAGCACAGCACAGCAGCGCGGTGTCGTTTTTGGGAAAAGCAAAAAGGGTATAGTAACCGTGTCCGTGTACCCGGGTGATCGTGTCCGACGGGGAGCGGGTACCCGGTTCCGGTCCCATCTCAACCCCCCTCCCCCGCCCGGTCGGGTACCCGGTTCCTAATTTGAGGCCGGGATGCAATTTTATTCCAGCAACTCAGCACAACAAGCACCACCTGCACGAAGCCGTCACTACCCTTACACGGCAGCAAAAACGCTGAGCAATAGATGGGTAAATTTTCCTACCGAGATATTGGTCGCGTTTTTTTTTTGTCTCCCTCAGGTGCCCCTGGTGCCGTGGTAAAGAGCCAAACCTTTTTCGAACTAACTGCCCGTTGGGATCCAATATCCTATCGAGATCGTCAGTCATCTCGATTTTTCAACCGACGGTAAAAAGATAGAGGACCAATTCCGAGGACTACCTCGTTCGGTAGAGTATATCATACAGACACAAATTTGAAGAAAAAGAAACCATAGGTGTGTGTTGCCTTTACATATAATCGTCCTTTTTTCACCCAGCTTCATCACCCGGTGTCCGTCCTGGTTCCTTATCCCAGGTATATACTAGGTTTGGGGTCACAGACTGTGAGACAGAGGAACACCAAAAACAAAAACAATCGCATACTCAAGGGTCAAGCAATTGAAAGGCCAGCGTGCTGGGTACGAGAACACAACAACAAAAGCGAGACCAGAGAAATAGGAACGAAAATAGAATAAAAGTAAAAAGTATGAAATGAAACATAATACAAACGACGCAAGGAAAACAGAAAGGCTGCGACTAGACGGAAAGCATTCGTACTCAGGAAAGACAGACAGCGGCTGCCCAGACGAAGCAACACGAAGGAGAGGAATATACAGGCATGAAGACGGCGGGGAGGGGGAGATATACAATAGGAGAGACAAGGCAACACGCAAGATGAAAGAGAGGGGAAAAAGAGAGCATCGTACCCCGGGCGGTGATCCTGCCCGTCTTACCTAAGCAATCGATTCGGTAACCTGGTCACACCCTTTGCCATGTCCTTTCCACTCTCGTCCATATCAGTATCTAGTGTCAGTATTGCCGCGTTCGCCGCCCCCACCCCCCATTGAACAAATGAACAAGATACAAACAAAATATGCTAGAAATCAAGCGCTAGTCGAACCAATACCTAGCTACCCGAGATATATCATTTCGTTTTTGACACTCTTCGACAGCTGTATCAGTACGGCTGCCCCTTTCCTACGACCCCCCACCTATCTTCGTTGCTCTCGGCGTCCTCAGCTGCACGGCGCAGCGAGCTTCTCTGCGCCTCGTCTCTGTGCCACCTCTCCATGAAACAGTCCGCCGCTTGGACGCCCCCCCCGGTACCACTTCCCGCTCTTCTTACCAGTTCTCGGCCACAACGGCGTTCTTAGTTCCGAATAGCAAAGGGGGGCTTTCCGTGGACTCCTCGGTGGCTCGAAAAGAACTGCAATCGCTTGCCAGACATTGGGCCCAGTTGTTTCCTATTCGGCCTGGTCCTGTGTTCTCCCTCCACCAGCGGTACGATTGAACAAAAACGTACGCAGTATGTATGTACTACGGGGGACCATAATAAATGGAACCTACAGTACGCACAAGAACGTATACATTTCGCTATTTTTACTGAAAATATTTGGTCCTGTTTGCTATGGTCCCCCGTAATAGATATTGTGAGATTTTATCATTGTGCAACTGTGTTACACACGTCTATATTCTGTCACATGTCTGCCTCGGTGCAATACGTCTATTCATCTAAAACCTGCGGATATTCCACGTAATATTCTCCACGCCTGATGTGAAAATCGGTGAAGAATGATACCGGGTTTTCTGTTTCGGCGCGGCGGGTGATTCGGGGGTGATACCTTTTCCCGGCCCGTACTGTTGTTCGTTGCGTAGTTGACACGAGTAGCGGAACACATCGATGACGTGGCACATCAGCACATCAGTCACCTTGTATACTGCTGTGATGCTCATGTCGGTCGTTCTTCCTATATAGCAATAGGTATTTTATCGATACCTCAGGAGGGGCATCTCAGACAGCAGTGTCGTAGCACACAACGGTAGGTGAGTTCCCTTTTCACCGATGAAATGTATTAAGTTGGTATGGAGGCGTTATACGATTAAGATCCACTCCGAATGTTAACGTTCTGAGGCTCCTATGTCTCCCCAAGGTAGAATGCGGAACCCAACGGGGACAAACATGTGAATAGGACTGGTGCAGCTACGCACATATCGCACTTGTGCGTAGAGCACAAACAAGTTACATACTCGTCTTTCAACTGCCGCCTGGTAAAGGCGTAGCGTTGGCTCAGACAGTTTTCTTCCGGAATATATACGTAGGAAGGAAGACCATCGCATAGTGATGTGGCACCTGAGAGTCTTGCATAGGCGTTACGTGGGACGAGATACCATCACATGTTGATGTGGCACATGATAGTCTTGCATTGGAAATATGTGGGACGAGAGGTGATCACGGTACTGTGGCGACACGCGATAATTCCTTGTATTTTCAAGTGGGATAATAGCTGGAGGTGGTACACTATTAAAGACGATATCTTGGTGAGCAAAATATGTTTGTGTACACGAGGGAGACGTTCGCGGTATAATAGGGTCAGGCTCGGCTGTCTGGGTTCACCCCTTTTTTTTTGTGTCGGGCCGAGCAAGAAAGGAGGCTAGAAGAGGGTCCATCCCTCTCACTTCTCCTTTCTCTGCCCCTCTTTCTCCACGGCACGGTCATGTTCATGGTGGTTGAGTACAATGCGTCTTTTTCTTGTTCTTCTGCACATCCCTATGGCGTCGGAGGGTTTTTTTTTTCGTCCCCGTATGATCCCACACCGAGATTACCCCTTAGATATGGTCAGGAGGGGTCTACGTTTGACCCGTGCTACCAGATATGGAGGTGTACCAGACCAGATGTTGGCCGACACGATTACGATTGAGGGCCGGGCTCCTTGACAAGCTACTCAAGTGGTTCGGATCGAGATCGAGAGGTGTTGGCAGCACACGACGGTGAGACCGCCACCAGGACAAAACTTGAAAAAAACAACAACACAGGAAAACCGTTCTACCTCGAGTATCAAGTATTCAGGTCTTGTCCACATAGCACCTTCCGTGTCGTTTTGAGTCACCCAATTCGAGCCATCCCACGGTAGGGGTGAACCAGAGGTTCCTGAGCCCCTCACGTTAGGAGCTCAATGTCTCACACGATACAGTACTTGGAAGAAATTTGTTCGCGCCACCCGACCGACACTTGTATGCGCTATAATTGTCCCAAAACGAGTAGACGAGTAAAAAATTGATGCTAACTGCTGGCTCCTCAGTTAGGGAACTCAATCGGTCAGAAACCTTTTGCCCAACAAGTGCAACCTATACTGTGGAGTGACTCGATCCTCGTTACCCTTTCATGCGTGGTGGTTATGGTAAGGTTCGATTGAACGTCACGCATTGTCGGATGTCGATTGCAGTAATAGTATTCCCCTTCATGTGTTTGCCGTTATTTTTCGGGCTGTACCCCTAGGGTATGTAAGTCACGGGCCGGTTGTTTTGGTCTTGTGTTTTGTTTCGCGGGACATTGTTTAGATTGGATAGACAGCTTCTAGTGAAGTAAGCGGCCACATGATCGAGAAAACAGGCACTATATCCACGATATCCAAGCCCCCCCCGCCTTTCTACGATAAATGTATCACATTCGGGGAGCAAACGTTTTGGCGCCAACCCTGCTTCCTTGACGGATGCCTCATGTTTAAAACCACGATAGATCCTGGCGGCATATGAGTGTATCACGTGTGCTCTTCATTGTTGGGCATACTGCGTACAGACACGTACGAGATGCTTGGGCGAGTAGCATCAGCCGTACTCAGACATGCTTGTCCCCGTTGAATTCCGCATTGTTCGTTGGGGGGACATATTGCCGGGGACCACAGTAAGCAGGACCTACGGTACGAACAAAAAAAACTATATATTCACCTATTGTTACTAACAATATTTGGTCCTATTTACTATGGTCCCCCAAAATAGTATCGTCAGAACATGCAGGGTGGGCCTCTGTCGTTGAACGACCCTTTTTCAGCTCTTATTGGTACATCTTCTACGTCTGAAAAGTCATTCGGTTCGGAGCCCCTTTTTGTATGCGAAGGGCTGATGGCATGATTGTCGAAAAAAAAGACTTCGAAAGAACGAAAAAAGCAGAGGTGAGCTGCCCGGTGGTTTGAACCGACACCCCGACGGGTCCAAACTTTATCCCGTTAGGACAAACGTTAAGATTCCTATATCAGTCAGGGCACCTTAAATATCAAAATGGACAGGAACACATCAATGAATGCCTATTTCGGTTCCTTTCGTAGAAAACAATAGTAGGAGCATGCAGATTTTGCGTCTGTGTTCATTAGCTTTCTCTAGGCAGGGTCGTGCCGCTCGCGCGGCGGCCACGCTCTTCAGGAACAAAACGTTCAAGCGGGCATGGGGAGGGTGGCGTGGGTCTCCTCACAGCATTTTTGGGAGCGGTTACAAGGGTTCAGTTATCGTTCATGTAGAGGCATCATTTGCCCTCCTTATATATAAAAGGCGCAGCTCGAAAACCCGGGGGGCAGGGGGCATTCTTGCATCGGGTGAACGGGGCTCTGTGGCGCGCCCTCTGCCGCCAGAAGCGTTCGTCGTCCGGGTTACCTTCTCCGAGCAGGAAACACCGTTTTCCGCATTCAAAACGTAGAACGGTCCCCCCTTAGTGGATATAGCGCTTCTTGGTTTAGGCAGCAGCGGCCGAGGAGCAATGCTCAATCGTCATGTCCGTGCGCGGAGGCAGGCATCACCATAGGCCAAACTACGGCACAGGCTATTGCGCGGGTAGGAGGCTGTATTCAACGACGAAGGAGAAAGGAGACAGAGCGTCGACGAGCGGGGACGAGACGGGTTGAACTCACCCTCAGCGATGATTTTTGTTTTTTAGATCAGAACCGCAAGCGCGAGGAACATTTGGCTTTTCGGGACGGGGGAGAAGGAGAACCGACTGGAAGGGAGTGGCAACTAGAGCACGTGCAAAAAGCAGCGGGCGAATTGGGCTAACGGAATGAGGTGGCCATGAAAAACGGCAGCAGGACGGCACATAGAGACCCATGACCGGTACGCACACCACCACGAGAGAAGCAGTAATCGTTTTTCTCCTGGTTTCGTTTCTCACCTGGCAGTAGCACGTGCTTGCTATTTACGTCACTGGTCTTTGTACCGGCGAGTTGTACACCCTTCATGGGGATTGACCCCCGCAATTATCAGGGATGTGGTATCATAGCTGTGCTGCAACGTTTGTGTCAGACAGTCCGGATAGAGATGACGATCGTTGGTATTCGTGTGGTGGCTTTAGGTTCGATTGCTCCCTTTTCACTCCATGTCCGCGAGTCGTCACTCTGACAGCACCTCAGACAGCAGGCGTGTTCCTCTCTGTGTTCACGACTACCGTGCACTTCGTACGGTGCAGGGAGCACTCTAGACAGCAACCGCTGTAGTCAGCAACCACGAGTTGTGGTTAGTGGTGGGAACGGAGGGAACTCTGGTTGCAATTGAGAGGACATGCCCGCGGCCATGTTAGTTCAGTTTGCACATTGATTTCATCTTGTGTGCTTGTAGTCCTTCTTCGTCTCGTATATAGGCAGCTGAATTTCCAGTTTATTTCGAATCTTCCTAGGGCGAGGGGTCCAGCACCTTTCCTCTTTGTGCGACCACGGACTCCTTTGTATGCGAGTTAGTCAATGTCAGAACAACAACAACAACATAGTGGCTCGAATGAAAACCCTCTGTAGTTGCCGCGGATGGCGCACAATGTTTCAAAGCCCCCCTCACGCCATGCCCCTCACGAACAGAACTCTTGAGAAAATGGGTTCTTGTTCAGCCTGATGTTGGTTGTATACCAAACCAATACGCCATAGCGTAATTCGCTTGGTGTAAGTCACAGGTCCTGTGATCTGCTCTGATTGCTCTTTAGAACAGGGCGCATAGGGGCCATCGTAGATTGAGGAGGTGCGTGACGGGTAGGGTTCATGGTTGTGGGGCGCTGGCATATGAGGATAGTTGTGTCAGCCTCCCGATACTGCTCGTTGCTTATCAGCTCCTTACGAGACTTGGTCAACTCGAAAGCTCGGCAATGGCACAAGAGAGACAGAGGAGTTCCGTGTTACTGTCTTTAGAAACTATCACACGGTCCGGTGCCAGCTGTACGTCCAAAAGCCTTTCGAGATCGATCAGGAAGACCCGAAACTATCCCTGGGTACAAGTGAAGTTTTACTCCGAACGAAGAACACCGTTACATCGCTCGACGTCTTCCGGGTCGACCCCGACTACTGCATCGTGCAATGCCGCGGGTCTGAAGAGCTTTGCCCTTTGGTTCCTGCCAATATGTATGTCTACAGGGTGATACAGCGGCGCTACGATGAGTGGTGGATAGCCTCGTTGCCACCGGCATATTTAGGCAATTCAAGCGAGAGGGGCTCCGAACCTCACTTGGCGTTGGGCTTGACTCTGAACTTGCGGTGAGAACAATCCCATGGCGGTGCGTAGACTGAACTTGCGGTGAGAACAATCCCGTGGCGGTGCGTATCGCGAAACCGAAACTATGGAAGAGCAGTCACTCCGACCGAGTGATTCTGAGAGGCTGAGCGCATAGGACGTAAAACTGAAACTCTCACCGTACGGCGGGACTACAGAACGTTCGGTCTAACTCTCACCGTACGGGGTGTACTCATTATCGTGCATGGCCGTAATCATACGACCATTGACCCTCGCATCCCTACAATGCCGGGACGGAGCACGTCGGGTACTCACCGACCAGGCAGACATTGGTTGCACCGAGCCAGAAGCGAAACGTGAGGTGTTGGGCGAGTCGCACGAAGGGTGAGCTCCATCCTACTAAGAACCGCTTTAGAGGCGGATTTGCTTGCATATGGATGACAGCATGAATGGATTGATTTAATTTCTGGTGAGGCCACTTCCAGAGACAGCAATGGGTTCACTATGTAACTGCCTCGTGGGTGCCTCACCATATACACACTACGTGATACGATCATCCCCCTTGTGCAGAGTAAAGCTTCTCCCCGCACTAAAATGTTTTAACTTCACCGCCAGCCGTGGTAACTGCCAAAACAAAATAAACGAACAAAATAAACGGTGCCCTGGCTGTCTAGCTCACGCAATGAGAGGCGTGTTTTACAGCATCGTCGTCAACCGACGCCAACCCAACCTATATATACGAGGTATATGATATAGGGGGGGGGGGAGGGCGTACTTATTTGTTGCTTGCCTTAGAAATTTGACCATCGACCACGCATTCCTTTTCGAGACGGAGCAGGGGGGGTATCCGCATTTTTAGGGCCACGTCGACGGGTGGTTCTGTTCGCCACATCCGACACATTATTTGTTGTTGTTGTTGTTGTTGTTGTTGTTGTGTTGTTGTTGTTGGGTTTAGTTTAGTCGCAAATAGTAGCAAATAGCCCCCATTTTGACGGTCTGGATCCCGCGAAAACCAAAAACAACTACTCCAAATATTCAAGAGTGCCAAGACACTCGGCCGAGTGGCTCTCATCGGCTGAAGATCTAGGAATGACATTCAAGCCAGCAGCAGTAGCGTCACACGGTATGGGCCTGGTGCCCTTGGTTCCACCAGCAGCCCCATGTGCGTCACCCAGTCAGAGGCATTGTACTGATGTACGTACGTAGCTCGCGGGTCTCGACCGTCATTTCTGCTTGCAGCAAGCATTACTACAGTAAGATTAATAAAAAAAAACGACTACAGTATGTTGATACAGTGTTTGAGAAAGCATCCTTCTACCCGGTGCGATGATAGTCGCTCAATAGTCGATGACTTGGGTTTGAGACCTTCAGCCGGTCAGAAAATGCTGCCTTCGAAGGCAAAAAACGTTCAATCCCTGTAGTGCGATGAGTCGGTTTGGCGATGAAAACGCGTCAATTCGTTGTAAGATCCTTACGTGGGCTTTGGGACTGTTCGTCCCGACTGGTCTTTTTATTAGACAGAGGTACTATTATAGTCGGATTTTGGGCGAGATGGAGGCCTCCTCCAGGTGAGGCGACAAGACCACAGAAAACAATGGTAGAGCTATAAAACACCGAGGAGTTCCAGGATAGATGTATCACATTTGGGAAATACAAATTTACACGCCCACCACGGCGGCCTTCTCGGACGGCAGTTGAAGGAGGTACAGCACCACAAATCTTGGAGGTATCTGTGTCCAAGTATTGAAAGTGCTGGCGCATCAGTTGCATTCGTAGGTGTCTCCTCGTTCGATTCCGCAATAAATCTTGTGGGAGGAGGACACAGTAGGAGCCTCAGAGTGTTTAGGATGAATCTCTATTGTAGAACGCTTCCAACCCCATCATAGCCAACGCGTCGCGTAAGAGGTAGGTCTCTTCCGTCGGTTAGAACATGGTAAAAAGAAAATCTGACAAGGGGGCGTGCACATGCCGCGGCCGAAACGGTTCTGACTGACGAGGCGCTTCGACTGAGGAGCAGCCCTGTATTGCGTCAGTGTTTGCACAACCGGGACTCGTTCGCTCTATCGCGGTAGGATTGTCCGCCGGGGTAGTCGTCAATCGTTTCTAAAGGACAGTTTCGGATCAGTCTGGAGTTCCAATAGTTATAAGGCCTAGAAGAAAACCGGTGCTACCTATGGCGTAGGACGCCGAGCGTGCCCACCATCAGGCATACCAGGGTCAGTCTTACTACCGTCGGCCACGAGCAGGACACGGCATAGCGCGTCGTGTGTGCGAAGCGCGTGGGTCCTTTCGTCAGCACAAACGACGAAAAGTTTCAGTACTATTTAGGACGTTTGTTGCCTATATGTGTGTGGTGTGCAGAGCAGCTCCTACTAGCACGGGGGGGGGGGGGGCGGGGAGGGGTCGATTCCTTCACAAAAAAAAAAAAGATTCCGTCATATGTGTTAAACGAGGCGTACTCTGTCCTCGATGTATTGATCTTTTTGGTTTCGTGCGAAGGTGGGGGCGTTGGTTTGTCGTTGTGCGTTTTGTACCCGCGACAGGCTTGCCACCTCTCCCTCAAGATATCAGGTGTGTTATGTGTTTGATGGTGTTGAATCATACAGCTTTGGTCGATTAGAGCCACTCGGCGGAGTGACTGCGGTACATCGTCTTTTTCACCTCGTTTTGTTTTCGCGATAGGCACTGCCATGGGATTGCTTGTTATACTCTGCAACAATACTCGTTTCTCATTGCCAAATGTGGAGTCTTGCACAAGTCCGCTACAGCCTGGGTGGGGTGAACACGGTAGTGAAAAATCATGGCATCATAACCCCTCCCCGTATATGGTCACATGACTACGGCCATGCATGATAATGAGTGCCCCCCCCGACCGTAGCACCGGTCGACAAACTCTAAATTAGCACTGACTCCAGTCGTTGTTATTGTTATTTTGGTTGCCCTCGGAGGTCGCGTAGTACTTGATTTCACCCACCCTTATCGCCTCCTACAAATGTACCAGTCTGATCAAAAATACAAAGGACATTTCAACGTTTTACTGCCATCTAAACGTTCCTCCTGTTTTTTTAGCCAATTGGAATCAAAATGCGCTCACGCTTCGTACGAGTGCTGTCTAGGGTCCGGATTGAACAGCACTACGGTCTACAGTGAGAACGACTGACGTACGCGAAGCAGCTTATAGTCTCCCATCTTGATTACGTACTGTGATATCAACGCTGAGCGGGATTAAGCTCTTAACACCTACGCGTAGCATATCGAATGCATGCCGCTTACTATAAACCAAGGGTGTCTCCTAGAAAAAAAGCTGTGCCTAAAAAATGCTACCCGTATGAATTACCGTACGTAGTTCACGCGATCATGTCTGACGCACACTATACATTGGTACCACGCCGGGCGAGAAAACGGGTCGTCCAAACAACACAATAACGATTTTTATGGTGCAGAAAGGGAGGGATTGTTTTTTGTTTCTGAACTCGGGGAGACCAGTTGCTGCACCATCTCCCAAAATGGACAATTTTTTGTTTCTCCCTACATCACTATTTAATAGTGTAGTACCACTATGGTGTGTCTCAGAGGTGCAAGTTATCTACTTCACTCTACGGACGGTACAATACCCACGTAGGACATAGCAGTTGCTCAAAGTCGTCGAAATGTCTGATGCATTCTGATTGGCTGATTGGCGTGATTCATTGTTGTTGTTGCTGTCTTCCCATTAAATCGTCATTTCTACCCAGCTTCATCGATACACCCCAGTCCGTCCTGATTTCTTATCCTAGAGAGATACTGATTCCGTGGTCACAGACTGCTATGAGACAGAGAACGCCTAAAAATAAAAAATAATCGCAAATGCAAGTGTCAAGCAAGTGAAATACCAGCGTATCGGGTACGAGAACACAACAACACAAGCAGGACCTAAAAATATGAACAAAAAAGCAATACAACCAAAAACAAAAATATAAAAATGAAACAGAATACCAACGAGGCTGCCAGACGGGAACGTACTCAGGAAGGACAGAGATCTGCTGCGCGGACGAAGCAACACGAAAGAGAGGGGGCTACAGGAAAAAGTCTATAAGAGCTATAATCGAACCGATACCTAGCCACCCGGTCTATCATTTCGTTTCTGCATTCGTCGACAGCTGATTCATGTGCGATTCGTCTACTCTTAGGGAGATCTCGGAGATATAGTTGATGTGCTTCTCCGTAGGGAGTTGTTTTTTTTTTCTTCATAGACTTCTAGGGGTCTGGGAAGGCGATGCGAGGCGCCCTACCTGACACTTGACTCCACTTGCCTTGCTTGTCTTGTACTTATCTTTTTACTTCGCTTCATCATGAACTTCAGCATGGGCAACAATAATTTATTTTCTTAGAGCTTTTTCGAGCGGGTGTGACCTGTAAGCGAGAGCTTATTGGAGATGTTACTTGACAGTAGCTATCATTTTGTCGTCACTGGATACCACGGAATATCTGGTAGTATACGGTACAAGGGATCCATAATAGATCGATTTTGGGTGTGTCACCACCTGACGAACGTTGTCATAGACCGTAGTCGGGTACGGGTGTGTCATCACCTGACGAACGTTGTCATAGGCCGTAATCGGATTCGGGTGTGTCATCACCTGACGAACGTCGTCGTAGGAGGTATATGTATCTGTTATGTATCTGTTAAAGATCATCAAGATCGGAAACAGCCAAGAGGAGCGTTTGCACGCCCACTTGTTCACTCTACTTTTGCTCATCATCATCAGCTTGTCTGCTGAGCTTAATAACTAATCAACCTTGGCCTGGAGTCGCCAACATCATCATCTTTCTTCTATTGAAGATTTCACGCGAGTCCGCCTAACAGCAACTCAAGCGTTTGCACCTCGATCAGTTCTGTGTCTTGACCGGTCATCGGCAAGCGAGACTAAGCGTACACCAGCTTCGAGCTGATACACGCTACTTCACACCAATCCTCAATAGGTTCGAGCCTCGAAACGCGTGCAAACGCAACCATCAGCCACGGGGTACTTCAGCGCGGCTACGACCACGTTATCCCAAGAGCTTCAGTTCGCAAACGCAACCATCAGCCACGGGGTACTTCAGCGCGGCTACGACCACGTTATCCCAAGAGCTTAAGTTCCTCCTGGCTTCAGCGGGGCGGAGATTTCAAGATCATAAGAACGTCTGCTGTTGCCTGAGGAGCTTTTTGACGACGAGTATCTCGTTTGTTGAAAACTACGTACCAACCTGCTGTACGCTGTTACAAAAGCAACCCCACAGACAATCCCAGCACTGCTGTGTGATTAGGGGCCCTGCCTGGCGTAGTCCACACCGTGGATAGTAAGCCTCGGAAGATTTCGAGCGACAGCTGAGTGGAAGCAACTCCCGGCAGCATTGCTGTCTGTTTAAAGGAGCTCTGACTTCCTACGTGCTTCTAGGGGACGGTTACTCTACCAAGGACCCCAAAGCAAGGGTTGAAGTTTTTTACCGGGTAGCTTTTTGATCGTGTCTGAGATCATCATCTACACCGACGATTCTACGCCTACAGCAGTAGGCTATTTATACGAGTAGAAGTTTGTTACTGCAGCATGGACGACACCAGCAGCAACAACCTCACCAATGCTATCAAGGGGCTAAGGAAGTTTGACGGACGGAACCCCAGCCTCTTTCGAGATTGGCACAAGAAACTTGCTGTGGTCCTCGGCATTACTCGACGAGATATTGCAAACTTGATCAAAGGACGGGCCCGACCAACCGAAGAATCGGCGGCCACGACACGAGATGGGACGCAACAAGCTCAGGACACTCTCCAGCAAAGCACAGCGTCCTTTGACAGAGCGAACGAGGACTTATACGCCATTCTGTTCTTGCTAACAGAGAAACCAGCAGCTAATCTCGTACTGAAGCATGAGCACCCAGACGGGATGAGCGGCAACGGACAACAAGCTCTGGAGGAGCTTGTACAGAAGTACAACAAGGTTACAGATGAGGTCGTTCGCGCAGCCATGGACAAGCTGGTCAACACCGCCATGACACACAACCAGGACCCCGACGATTTCTTCATGGAAAAACACCTCGCCCGCACCGAGCTAGCCAGGATGGGAGAGCCCATCACCGACCGGAGATTCAAGGATATCTGCGTTCAAGGCTTCACATCTGACTACAAGGACATCAAGCTGATGATGTATCGTGATCCTACCTTCGACATCGAACAGATGCAAAGTACGATGCGACACTTATACCTTGACGATCTTTCTCGCAACAGCGGAGCGAAAGGAAAAATCGCTGGCCGAGGTATCGCCATGTCGGCGATAACATCATCTGCAACTACTGTGGAAAGGCAGGGCACCACGCTCGCACCTGCCGGAAGAAGCGGGATGAAACCAACAAATCCAAAAGAACCAAAGGAGCCGCTGGACAGAAGTGGTGTTCCGTCCACAAAACCACTTCGCACAGCGATGCGGAATGCTATGAACAGGGTGCCACTCGATCGGAACAATCGGGGGCTCACCTCGCTTCTGCTGCATCAGGTACAAGAGCCTCTCCAGCACACGACGAGGAGAGACCATCTTTAAACTTCGACGATGATTTTGATCAAGGATTCGCCTTCTCAGGACTAACGACGGGAGATGGCGGCGGAATCTCAGCGTCCAACTCGGACAGGTTCATCATGTTAGTGGATAGCGGCGCATCGGATCACTTCGTGGACGACGAGCTGATCCCAGGGCTGCGGCAACGCATGACAGATTACGAGAAGCTGGACCAGCCGAAGCCCATTAAAACCGCCGGTAACAAGAAGGTGTTCGCGACGGCAACAGGCACCATCCGCGGGCACATCATCAACCATTCAGGTCGGCCGATCCCAGTTCGCATCTTCGTGCTGATCGTTCCCGGAATGGGACGCCACCTCTTCTCCTCCGCAAGGGCAATGAAATCAGGGGTAAGCACCATCCTCGAGACGGGAAACCCCCGCCTCCAGTTCGACACCACGACTTCTCTCCCCCTTTGAATCAACACCAGAAAGACGCGGGTATGTGCTCTTTCGAAGTGTCGCTGAGTGCCCTGGACGGCGTAACCTACGGAAAACCCAAGACGCGACCAACACCCTCGATGGGTCTGACGGCACTGCTAAGCGCCGATCTCTGGC